>RXID01022298.1:456161-646161 GCA_005019695.1 Trichopus zeylanicus subsp. travancoricus | reverse complement strand
ACCTAAAGCGCCGTAGATAGCTCTACCAACCTACCCTAGAACGCCTAAACGGCGCTAAACCCTAAACGTAACCCTAAACCCAACCGAACCCTAAACACTAAAACCCGTTAAAACCCTAAACCCGTAAATCCCTAAACCCTAAAACACTAAACCTAAACCCTAAACCCTAAACAAACCCACAAAACCTATACACCTAAACCCTAAAACGCCTAAAAAACCCTAAACCCTAAACCCTAAAACCTAAACCCAATCCCTAAACCCCAAAACCCCAAAACCCCTAAACCCTAAACCCGAAAAAACCCTAAACCCTAAATCCCAAAACCCCAAAACCCCAAACCCGAAATCCTAAACCCGAAATCCGAAATCCTGAAAAAACCCTAAACCCTAAAACCTGAAAAAGCCCTAAACCCTGAACCATTTGTATGGCACAATAATGGCCCACAATACAACGCAATTGAAGCCTATTTGTTTGGTCCAATAGCAATGCAACCCATTGATTGCCTAATTGTGGCCCACAATGCGGCTCAATTTAGCCTACATTTCTGCAATGTTACAATGTGTCCACGTTTTTAGCGCATGGCCCACCACTTTAAGACACATTTCTGGACAGTTATGCCCACAATACGGCCCAATACGGGCCGATAACAACCCATTTGTAAGGCCCAATAGCAGCTCAATACGATCCATTTTAGTGGCCCAAAACGACCTTTTGTGTGGCCGAGTTAGGACACTCGAAACCAATTTACTGACCAATAACGACCCATCTGAATGGGCCAATAACAGCCCGCAGTACAGCCAATATTTCGTCCAGCTCATACAACAGATTACATTACCTACCCATGTTTTTCGAACATAGCCCAATATATGCTCCGTAAAATAGCACTCCAGATAAAATGACCTCCAATAAATACACAGACCAACACGACAAAAAGCCACGAGTAAAAATCTTGAAAACCCACGAGAAAAAAAGCCATGAATAGACATACCGACCGAACAAAGACAAAAAAACCATGAATTAATATACAGACCCAACAAGATATAAAGGCCATGAATTAATATACAGACCCAACATATAAAAATGACCATGAATAAATACAAATCTAACATGAAAAACACTACAAAAGATACAGATCCAACAAGATAAAAAGGTCATGAATAAATATACAGACCCAACATGTAAAAATGACCATAAATAAATACAGATCTAATATGTAAAAAAGACCATGAATAAATACAGACCAAGCATGACAAAAAACTATAAAATGCTCCTTGTAACAAGGCTACTAAATGTAGAATTGCCACTTTTGTTCAAACCCAACCTGGAACACAACTCTAGGTATATAAACTGGAGTAAGCCCCAGCTAAGGCCTGGCTCAATAGGCCATGGGTTAGCTTGACCCAATTAAACATTACAGGTAAACATTGCCATGCAAAACTAAGTTTGATTTTATTGACGAAAAATGAACAGTAAAAAATTTGAAAATCTTACTATGAGCAAATATTATTTTGCTGAGGACTTGCCTGAAAACTTCCTTGCAAAGCTCCACAGTAAGAAATCCCAGTTGAGTAAATAATTCTCTGGAAAGAGACTGGAAAACAAGTAGGGCAACATCGCAATATGTCAAATCAGAATTCTCCTGAACCAAGCAAACTCCACCATGCTGCTTCTGTAATTTGACAAGAGGTAACTTTACTCGATTGCTCACCAATGGTTGTTGTGTGTGAAACAAAACAAGCAAGCCCAACCCCCAAATAAACTGAAACTCCCCAAGCTTAAGTTTGACCATGCTATACCCTAACAAGAACATCTCCTTGGGCACAACTTTGGAAAATTCCTCCACTTCAGGAACTGAATCAACTATAGTTGCCTCTAGCATCAGAGGCCAAGCTTCATCTAGACAACTTTTCACCTTTGATGAAACCAGAATAGATTGAATGCCATCTAGAAACGGTTTGTACTGTAAATCAAGAGAAAACATTCATAAGTACCCATTTTCAAAGGAAAACCTTAAATCGTCATGAGAATTTCAATTGACATTTTTCTGAAAATGAAACTATCATCTGTTTCAAGCTCTCTCTCTCTCTAACACAATCACCATATATAGTCTTTTTAACTTTTCATTTTTTATTTAATATACTCGAAGAAATCTCAATTTCCTCTGATTCTCTAATAATTTAGTAGTGTTTCCAATCAGCATGGAAGAATCAGTGATTAAAGCATAAATGTTAATAATAAAGGTAACGAATGTTTTAAAAATTAAGCAAAAACATCACAACATTAACCTGATACTGCTCCAACAGAAGGTGGTCTGGAAGTTCTGGGTCTGAAATCTTCTCAAACTAGGGAAAGAAAAACCAAAACAGGATTATTGGTTAGAATAAGTTTCTATTATACCTCAAAAGACCCAATAAAAAAAAGCGCCTTTCAATTTACTACCACATGCTTGGTCATTTGCATCCAGTAAAGAAGATTGTATATGTGTATTTCATCAGGAGCAGAACGAAGGCATGCAGATGAAGTAGATGGGCCTCGAACTTTGCCCACTTTGAGCACAAACTAAACCAGTAATAAAAGAAAGAAAAGTTTTGGTTACCCTCTGGATCGAGAATATATGCCAAATTCTTGACAAAGAAAGTAACTCATCTTAGAGATTTACCAAGCAGTGCCTTTACAGACTTGCAAGCCCTGTAGTAGGTTGATGCCTCTTAACACCATATTGAACCACACAACACTAACCTAAATTTGAAACAAAAACTAACTGCTGTAAAAACTTAACCAGGAACAGAAGAAAGAAAACATTTGGTTACACTCTGGATCATGAATATAAGCCAAAATCTTGACAAAGAAAGTGACTCATTTGCAAATGAGTGCCTTCACAAACTTGTGAAACCCGTAATAGATTGATGCATTTTAACACCATACTGACCACACAAGACTAACTTCAGTTTGGAACAAAAAGTGGCTGCTATAAAAAGGTAGCTAAATGATTTTATGGCTTACATTACAAAATTCTGACAACCCTAATAACTCAATATGAAATGCAGAACAACTTGAACTCTACTTAAAGAATAGGCTTTAACAGTTTGATAGAAAGCCTATACATGTTTCCCCATTGCAAGACACAAAGGCAATCAAATTTCGATCATTATAATTCCTTGCACTGTCAGAAATATATCAAGCAAGCTTGCAGGTACTAGTAGAACGAGAATACCTAGAACAAGAAAATACTTAGAACAATATCATCTCATGACAGCAGCAAGAAAATATAATGATGGCCTACAAAGCAAAAATGATATGTAATAGAATGGCAAAAAATGCAACAAGAACTTGGCAAGTTCCTGGGAATGGGAATGCTTGTATAAGAAAATTGTTTTATTGTGCTCAACCAAACTCAGACCATCAACAGAAAGGGTGCATGGATCAGCATCCCGGCTGCAAGTGGGCTCAATTGACCTCATACGGTAGGATGTCAAAGTACACAACTCATCTGTTTTGAATTCAACAGTTTTGTGTTGAAGTATCAATAATATACATCATCATAGTTGTTCTTTTTCTGGATCAACAAATTTAACTGATTCCAGAATAGGCTATCTGAACAACAATAGCTTAACACAATGTTACAAAATGTTTCCTAATTGTTTGAACTACTGATGCAGAAATTACTAAAACTGTCATGGTCATTTTGAACAAGATAATAACATTATTTTTCCTAAAAACGAGAATCAATGAGATAAAAGCAGAAAACTAAGAAATTATATTTAAGGAATTATATGGAACAATTGTTATCAAGGTTTTAAAAGTGAGATGCAAATCTAGGCGGTTTTCAATTATATATAAAATTAAAAAATGTAAAAAAATTAAAAATACACAAAAAGTTTAAATTTGCTTATGCTTTGAGAACTCAGAGATTAGATATCAGATTCCTGAATTTTGAGAATTCAGAACTCATTCCAAATTCTGAATTTTTCAGAGTACATTACAAATTTTGGGAATATAGAACTTGATGTCAAGGAACATGATTGACCCAAACCCAAAGGTCAAGCCCGACTATAAAATGGCCGAGGTCGAAACCGAAATCCATAGACATCAGCAGTTTGTCTCTCATATCTCAGCCAGACAATGTCAAAAGATAAGAGTTGCAGCCCAATACCTCGGCCAAGCAAGGCTTAAGAGGACTGAACTATGGCATCTCGGCACCTCCTATGCTCCCTCAACCTACTGGCCACTAGTGTCCGAAACATTCTAGAGGATAAACTCCTGTGTTAACAACCACCTTATGCTTCACTTTTGGCTACCCGACAAACTCCGTCGGATCACATTAAAAAACACCTAGTAAGTTCTCAAAATTTTTCCTAATTCTATATATTTAGTCCTTTTATAGAATGTTGAATTATTTGACATGTGAAAGATTACTTCATTGTTACAAAATAGTATTTAGTTCCTTAATTTGAACCCTCAATTATGTTAACAGGATTCTCAAACACAATAATTCACATGTTGACACTGCAATTGCTTTATATTCAACTTCAACACTTAACTTGGCTAACTATATTCTACCTTTTTGTTCTTCCATGTAATTAAATTTCCTCCAACTTATATGCAAATTTTTGTGATTAATTTTCTATTATTTGGTGAAGCAGCCTAATCAACATTTAAATATATTGTAAGTTTCAATATTTCACTATTCTTATATTATAACCATAGGTCAACTCTCATTTGGTATATCTCAAAATTTGGTAAATTACTTTTATAAGAAATTTACTTGGATTTTACATAAACTAACTGACTAGACTCACAACTTGACTTATATTTGGTCTAATAATGGTTAAGTAAATCAACTTTCCCACCAACCTTCTATACATTTTAGGATCTTTATGTAATTCTCATTGTTTTGCTAGTAACATGGTGTTGCTACTCATTGGTACCCTAGTTGTCTTGCTCCCCAAGATTTTTGTTTCTTTTAGCATGTCCAATACATACTTTCTCTATTTCATTACAAACCAATGTTTTGAATGTCACCTAAATTTTCAGAAAGTAGTGTAGGTTTCTCAAATCTTTGATTTCAAGTTGTATTGCCTTCAATAATAATTATATCATTTATATATATAAAGAGTAATAATACCTATTCACTTTTTTTGTAAATAAAGAATAGTCAGTTTGGCTTCCTCGAAGCCCATATTCACCCGTAGTTGTACTAAACTTCTAAAATCAGATTTTTAAAGATTGTTTCAATTCATAAAGTATTTTTCATAATTTGTATACATGCCCTTTTGTACTTAAATTGAATTCTTTTGTTAACTATAAATGAGATGACTACTCTAATTATATCATCTTGGCTACGGATGAAAAAATTTCAAAATAATAAATCCCTTGAGTTTGAATATAACATTTTACAACTAGTCTTGTCTTGTATTTCTGAATAGATCCATCTATCTTGTATCTTAATGTATATACATCCTACAAGCAGTTATCTTTTGAAAAGCTTCCACCTCACTTCATGGCTTCTCTCAGAACAGAGCGATGCTATATACAGCATTTCCGAAAGAGAAGACAACACAGAGGTATTATGCAATTCTTTGTTGGATGAATTTATTCTAATGCTGGGAGACATATGCCTAAGTCATGAGACATATTTTGAGACATATTTTCGTGTTAACTTTGGTACTTTTGTAATTGATAACTTATGCCTAAGTCATGAGACATATTTTGAGATAGAATATTAGGTACACATGTTTTTGCCTTTTTATCAAAGTTATATAGCACTATCATCTTCTATCGATTATTCTACCATTGAATTTGTTCCTAATTGTGGATCATCTCATGTGCTAGACCACTACAAGAATATCAAAAAGTAAGAATTATGTTAGTGGTCCCTTTTTTCTTTTCTTAGTATACACAAATGTCTTCTTTTTCAAACTTGACTCGGTGACATATCAAAGGCCATATGTAAAACACATCTTCTATTTCATCTAAGATTGTCAACATTTATTGTTATTCTCCGGTTCTTGTAAATAATATGCTAACTTTTATAAAATGTAACATTAGTTATTATATATGTTCTATGAATTTTAGAATTATAACATTTGTAACCCTTTTTTATTTTGAAATATCTTAAGAATATACATTTTATTGATCTTAATTATAACTTACCTCTAGTGGAGTCATAATTATAAGCAAAACAAATACAACCAAATATTCTTAAAGGCAAACGAAAATTTCTTATTAGAACATAAGACACTGAAGGAGTTTTAATTGTTCAACAATGGTGTAAATGTACTATTGATAAGAAATAATACGATGAGAATAACATCATCCTAGTGGATTGTTGGGATATTTTTTTCAAATATTAATACTCTTATTACCTCTAACAAAAGTTGAATTTTATAGAAACATTTCTCCTCTATTTCATATTTGTGGAATTTTAAAATTCTTAAATTTTTAGATTTTGAAAACTACAAAATTCAGTATTTATCATACAAAAACTTGAAATTTTGGGACCTTCAAATTCTGTAAACTATAAGATTTACTAATTTTCTAAAATTGGTTGGATTTCAAAATTCTGAAGTTTAAAATTCAACATTATGTACTAAATTTTATAGTTAAACAAAATACAAATTTTAAATTTACAAATTTACAAATCTAACAAAACAAACAAAAAATTTCAAAATTTGAAGTTACATGACTTATGAAACAAATATATTATCAAAACTTCCCAATCTAAGATTTTGAAGTTCTATGAAATAACATGTCCTTAATATCTTAATGTTTGTTTAAAATTGATTTTGAATTCTTTTATGAAATACCTTAAAGGCTTCACATACATTGGATTTTTTTATTTAGAAAATAAACTTGTGTTACTCTTGAATGATCATTAACAACGATAACAAATTACTTGGAACAATTTATTTTATTAAGTTGGTTCCAATTGTGCATATATCATTATGAACTATATGAAAAGGATAAGAGCCAATTTTATTAATTCTAAAAACAGAAACAGTTAGATGATATTTTACAAACTGACAACAATGCTTCTTTATAGATAAGTCTAACGTAGGAAATATAATTTTGAGTACATGTGAAAATGGATGACATAATCCGCAGTGTCATTTGAACATGTCCATAAATACATAAGTAAATTAAATATTGTAGTCATATGTTAACATCATAAACATTATCTAAAAATATTTTAACATTCACTAAAAGTCTGGCTGTTCAAATAGGTGCCCATGCAAGTTACTATCTCCAGGCATATATATTGTCATTATTTTACATCCACAAGCTTTTTACCTAACAACATACATAAATTATGTTAGCATGCAATGACTAATGGCAAATATCCTTGGGAGATCATATAGGTAATACAAATTAGTTCTCAGTGCAGTTAACAAAGAACTAAGTGACCAATTTAAAACACCTTAAAATAGTTAAAACTTAGATATTCATAGGGGCACCATAGCTAGTCACAACTATATGATAATAAGACAATATCTCGGATAGAAACATGGGAAGAATTACGGGAAAAATTATAGACAATACAAGCCCAATTAATGGTCATCAAAATCATATAGGATTAAACAATACATATAATGAAGTTCAAAGAGAAATAATAAAAGAAGTAAAAATTATCACATCTAGAGGAAAGAGTATAGCTATCGCATACATGCAATGAAGCATGAGATGATGCTGCAATTATGATATCATCCAGAATTTCCTTAAATTCCAATGGAACCTGCATAGAGAAACATAGAAGAGTGTCATTAAAAATATTATATTAATTCTAGAAGCACAAAAAAGTTTGTTCATAGATCTCCATAAAGAAGAAAAATATATATATGTTTCAATTACAGCAACTTTCACCTTGTTCGTACCGCAAACCATTGCAAGTACATTCAGCAACATTCACAATTGAATCTCACACTTATAAGAAGTTAAAGAAACTAAAACATGTAATCTGGGAAAGTCAAACCCAATCTGCTACCACGCATGCATCAATATCCCTGATGTTGAAGTGTTAGTGCTTATTTATGTCTTATTCCTGTCAATATTCAGCCCCTATCAATTTCTATTTGGACCAAACTCTACCATAAGCATTACTATCAGTTTATGTATTAACATCCTACCCCTCATACTGCAT
Organism: Trichopus zeylanicus subsp. travancoricus; assembly: GCA_005019695.1. Lineage (NCBI taxonomy): Eukaryota > Viridiplantae > Streptophyta > Magnoliopsida > Dioscoreales > Dioscoreaceae > Trichopus > Trichopus zeylanicus. Next base: position 638,026 of record RXID01022298.1, on the reverse strand, counting down.
TTTCTAAAACCTCCATGCAAAAAAAAAGATCAATGAAAGGCATAAAGATGGGGGCTTGTACATTTTGCATGCTGGTAGAATTAGGTCATATATCCTATTTTTAAGATCATTCCATTGTATTTGAATCCTTTTGCCCAGGAACACCTCAACAAAATGGAATAACTAAAACAAAACAAGGAAATACAAACGCATTACTATTTGGAAGGAATATACCTTATACATATTTGGTTGATATTGTTAGGACAACTTGCTACCTCATTAATGGAATTAAAAAACCTTTATTAAGACAGAAAAAGCTCATTCTAAATCTTATATCCTTACGACGCTCCATTTCATCTAACACCTAGAGTGTAATAGGCTGTCTAACTCATGATCATCTTTTTCTTAGACCCAATCCAAATGGGGCCACAATGCTCAAGAAATCAACCTCCATATAAATTATCATGAATGTCAGGTTGTATTGATATTTGATCATTAAAAGAATTACTTGACACACTATAACCAGAATTTGTAATTCATTTCATGTCAATTGGGAGGCTATATTGATAACAATTCACGGAACTTTCATATCTAAAGTGCATTAAGTTTCCAGATACAAGTGACCTATCAAGTTTACCTAATGCAAACAATCTATAAAGGTTAAAATTAACCAATAAATATTGCCTAGATGCAATAGAACCACACCCCACATTTCACCTGACAAGGGAGAATATAGATTAGTTATAGCAAAGAAAGTGCTTTTTGGTTACTCAAAAAAAAAGTAGTACTTATTTGACTATTTTAAATAAACTCTTCCTATGTGTTAGTATAAAAGACTATCAGCAGCTTCAACTGGCCCAAACAAGCAGCAAAGCTGGGCTGGACAATTTCAATTCAAGGTTAAGTGATTTGGACCCCAGGTTTAGAGACTAAAAAACTGAGAGAAACCTTGTCTAAATCCCAGATAACAAAGTTGTGCAAAATCTATGTATGAGAAATGGTTCTTAAACTTAGTCAAAAACTGAACCATTTTGGCCAAAACGGTTTAATTTTAGCCATTAGCACAACAGAACAGCGGCTTTTTCAGTTTCAAAGAAAACCTAATTTCGTCACGAGAGCAATGCTTGCTGCTCGACAACCACAACTCACCGCCTACACAACAACCACGAATCCTACTGCTTCTTGCCACGAGAGTGGTGTTCACAGTCTGCCACTTTTCCACTCATCGCATTTGCCACCCACCTGCCCCCAAGTGTCACGAACTACTAATCTTCTTCTTCTTCTTGCTATTCTTGTTCAATCTAAGAATTTTCACATTTGTTTATAATTTTGTTGTTTTTTCCTTGTTCCTTTCTGTTAATCCAAACTAAAATAACATGTTGACCAAAAAAATTATGATTTTTCTTAGATTTTCCTGCTTTTTCTCTCTTGTTTTAATTATTTTCTAAATTTTTTAAGGAATGGCCGAATCAGGGATTAAACAATAGCATTCCCGTTTCAGCCAAAACCCTGGTATGCTTCAGTATTGGTAGTGGCCGATACTGATCCTGAGATTTAAATCCCTGATCTAAAGATCAATAAGGAATGGTTGCTTCTATTGAAAAAGTGACAGGGTACATCAGCTTGAAAACTAAAGAGACAACCTACTACTAAGGAGATCAAGATATTGACAATATAGGTAAAGTATGAGATGAGAGCAAAGAAACATAGGAAAAAATGGAAGAACTTGCAACGACATATAGTTGCTTTGAAACTAAAGAATCCAGAAAGAGGACCAGCAAATAAAGAAGGAACAATTTCCCTCTGAGATAGAAAATCAGAACCACTGGCAGATTCAGCAGGATGCAAAGGCTTGAATCCCATATGGAATCATGGAGGCAGCCCGGAGTTGTCACATTGAATCATGAAGGCGGAACCTGTGCAATCTTTAGGGCTTTTGTAATCAATGCATGTCATTGAATTCTGTCATGCATGTCTTTTTACCTTCAAACACAAAACAAGTTGGTTTTAAATGTGGGAAATTACAGATCAAGCAAGATTGATTATAGTTTATCTAATTGGATTTCATCACCCATTTATCATCTCAAGAGTGATAATTCACTTATAAATCACCAATGTGACCACCTTAAAACCCAAGGACAAATAGATTAATTAGTAACTGTCTATGCAACCAATAAAAGAAAACACCTAGGTGGTTGCCACAACAACCAGGTGAACCACCTTTAACAAACACTCATATAACACAATACCATGCATTAAACCTTGTCCTTTCAAAAAAATCCCTAACAACTTGTGCCCATTAATAGAGGATGTAGATATTTGCAAGTTGAAATAAATAATCAAAACCATACACTGGAGTGGATAAAGATAAAGGAAATATAATACAAATACAGAACAAAACAATGCTCATTTTATACCTCTCCAAGAGTTGTCAATAAATATGACAGGATGCACAATACAACTCCAACTGATGGACTACAGTTGACAGGCTCAAGCTGAAAGAATTGAGCAATTTCAAAGTATCATCAGAATTACATCTTAATCAAGCATAGTTCATAATCAGAAACAGAGATACATATTTGCTAAACCTTTCTTCCATGATGACTAAAAATGTCCTTTGTGTAGGTTCCATCATCTGATCAGTTACACCAACACGAAGAATATATAGAACACATGCCTTCAAATAAAAAGAGGAATGAGTGATATTAAACCAGGATCATGGGCCAACAGGTATTTTCAGAAAATTTAGCTATTTTTCCAAAGCAGTCACATGTCAAGATGTTCATCAAACATCATTGTATGGAACCCACTAGGCAAATTTAATATGGGCAGGCAAAAGAAACTGTAAAGAAGAACATTTAACACTAAATGGTTCAAATACAACTAATGCTAATTTATTCCCTTAACTGATGAGACTGCTATCCAACAGTAGTTACAACTATTAAGGTTGCCTAAAAATTGTCACATAATATAGAAGGCAAAAGCGCATGCTAAACCAAGATGCAAAAATACATCTCACTGGGTACACTAACATAAAGTAACAAAAATAAATTGAGTTAGAAAAGCAGAGGTTAGAGTTGTATCCTCTCCAATTTGGAATTTCAAGAAATTCAATTGAATGATCAACACAGATGTTAGAAAACAAAGAAAATGGACATTGATCCAATGAAACACCTACTTCTCAACCAAAACAATCCTTCAACTAATCAACAGAAAATTATATTTCCTTCCCAAGACAAAAACTATGTTTAATTCAATCAGCTTCTTTAACACAGATTCCCTTTCTTTAACAGTCTAACCAAATATGAATAACAAAAAATATATTCACCCCCTTCATGCAGAAACGATGATCATGTTCTTGTTAACTAAGTCAGTAATTGTCACTCTCTGCCCAAGCTATTTTCTATTTGAAGCTTAAACTCATCACAGCCACCATATACATTCGTAAGGAAATACACCAATATTAAAAAGTCATAATAATTTAAACCAGAAGGTGCAAAGGCCTTAAAGCTCAGACAGCCACCAATATTCGAGTGGAGAAAATTGCACTACCAGCAGTTACTAACAATAACACTAAAGGACAATAACTAAGAGTTAAAAATTTTAAAATACACACCACCCCATCAAGCATCTTTGAAAAGAAAATTGCTCAAAGGGTTCTATCCAAATAATATTTCACAGGTTAGACAAGCGAAATTTTAATTTTTCAAGCAAAGAAGTTAAAATAATTCCAGCTTGCTTTTATTAGAAAATAAAATACTTGCACATACCATTTTCCTTTATTTCAACAGCACATAGATACAATCCATCTGTACTCCACACAAATGACAACTAATTAAAGTTAAAAAAAATACCAAAGCATGTGCATCATCATAAGCATTCCCTTGAAGCACATCCATTACCTGCAATGCAAAGTTCTGAAGTTCACTATCCTGCACTCAGTATTTGAGCCGAACTACCTGCACCATTAGGATTTTACATTAGAACCAAAAAAAAACCAAATGACATCTAAATAATTCCCCAAATTGATACTAAAAAGTCTACAAACGATAAAAGAAGGATTTTCTGCTTTTTCAAGACAAACAAAAATTAATTTCTTAAACAATGGTTTTAAAGTTTTTCAATTAGCAAATAAACAAAATACGCTTAAAATAGCCACCTGCAATAAAAGGCAAAAATAGGGAAGATCACCCAAAAACAAAATAGAAAACTCATGTTCACCAAATCAAACATTGAAACAGATAAGCATTTAATTTCATGCTTATACCTTACTAGTCTGCCTTCAAACAAAAACAATTGAATGAAAACCAAGATTGTATGTATTCTGGATGAGACAACTAATCTTAAAAATTCTCACATGCAGTGAACCCAAATAACACCCTATAACAAGAAAGTAGCACAAGAAATAATTACTGATGCCATATAAGAAATAATTGGTTGAATAATGAAAGTTTTAAGAAAGAAAAGTTCTAGCCTTTATTAGATTAAAAATAACCTCATATACCTGTGAGAAGAAGACAAACGATAAAGCTAAGTCAATACCCAGATCTTTTGCACGGATTTCACTTGCTGCAATGAGCGGCACCCTTAAACTATTAGAAGATTCACAGGAAATATAAGCACCTCAAGCTTCTAGTACAATGCAAGCAAAGATTCAATGATATAAACATTGTTTAAGAAATGTGGTCATCTATATTTTTACATATAGGGATTGCAACACAACACATGCAATAAAGGAGCAATAATGATACTAGATCCATTTTAGAATGAGATATGTTGTGACAGATGCAATTACATCTGTAAAACAATTATGGTAGAACCAAGAGCCCAATGCTTATCCAAATAAGCATGAAATCTTTTAAAAGTAAATCTCACTATTGCCTTAAAAACGAAGGATATCATACATCCATATCCAGTTAAGCAACCATTTTGCGGGATTTTAATTATTTATTAAAGTATCAAGTGTTTATGTAGACAATCATCCATTTTTTTAAGCAGGAACAAAATGACCCTTTCTGCTTTGAATTGCCTTGAAGAGAGGAGTTGATATCAATTACTTTTATGGAAGGAACAGTCCTATCAAAAATGAAAGCACACCTTGAAAACAGTTATCCTTGGGATTCAAGGTTCATTGCAAGTGCAAGCAGAGCGCTTAGGGCTTCTGCAAAAGCATCCCTCACAGTAGAAACTGGACCCTCAAGTGCCTTATTGCATGCCATAACAGCAAGAACAGGAATATTAGTATATTGTAGAATCATGTTTTAGAAACAAGAGAAATTACAAGGGAGCTACTCTCATTATGGAAGAAACAAATCTAAATTTAAGAAGAACGAAAGGTACTAATACCTTGAGGCAAAAACAAATGGAGCTTTTGAGTTCGGTGAAACCTAGCCCAAGTCCACCTATGCTAGCAAATGTCTTCAGGCATCTGGCTGCTGCCAACTTGACTACAAATGACCTATCACTTACACCAATTCGCATAACAATATGAAAAGCTTCTTAATAAGCTGTACAGGCACCATTGCCACCAGAACCATCCAATGCATTCTCTAGAATTTGAAGTGCATATTTTCTAACAAAATCCTAAGTTTAATTAAAAGAATAAATAAAAGCTAGACTAATAAGAAGAATTTATCATACTATGAGTCCAGCAACATGCAAAGCCATTTCCAAACGTCACAAGAAAAATATATCCAACAAAAGTTGTATAACATATGAGAAATAATTGGAACAGAAAATGAGAATTTAACTTGTGTTGTTTTCTCAAGCCCAACTTCAAAACAAATCATTACACTATGTCAAGTCAAGGTACATCATGTCCACAAATAAAAACCCAACAAATGCTTATATAAAAATACAAAAATATAAAGAACACCAAGTTATAAACAAAGTAGGAAAATATCTATATCACATTGTTAACAAGGAAAACATTACCTACAGCACACCTAGCCAGAGTTTTACAAGTTTTCAACCTTTATGATTTTGGAATCCCCTAAACCACAAAATTTCAAAAGATACTCTTTTCAATCATATTGATAAAACTAAACATTTAAAATGTTAGGTGAACAACAAGGTTGGGACAAGGCAGAACCTCTTTTTCTTCAAAACTATCAAAGTGATATAAAACAAACTTAAACTTATTACTCCATTAAAAGAAACTTAAAGACAAAGAGAACCACTTAAAAAGCTTAAAGACAAACAAAACCGAAAGACTTCTCCGTCTTCTTTTGTTCATTTTAATCTTACTCTTATATGTAAAAAGCTTTAAAGGCAGAAACTTTACCAACACTTCTGCTGGCGTTGCTTTTCTGATATTCTTTTTCTTCTTACATAAGACAAAAGATTGAATAAAAACTAAAACAAAATAAAAAAAATTCAAGAAAAAGAAAAAGTTTTCTTCTTCTCCTCCTCCTTATGTTCATTTAATCATAGACTTTTTACCAACACTTCTGCAGCTGCTGCCTCTTTTATTGTATTTTTCTTCTTTATGACACAGAAAACTGAGAAGAATTAAAACAAACTACATAAAATTAAAGAAGAACAACAACAACGAGATAAAGCTAAACATTGAAACTCAAAATTATAGAAATTTAAAACAAAATATAAAAATAGAAGAAAGAGAACATTAAAAACATATGAACATAAGCATATAACAAAAAAATATTCAACGCAAAATACTAAAGAAAAAGAACAACAAAACAATATGACAAAACATAAAACAAAAAGTTGAAGAGCAACTAAGACAAGAACTGAAACATAAAATGAAAATTAAAGAAGAAGAAGAGGTAAATAATAAAAAAAGTAATAAATACAAGAATAAAAACTTTAAAGCAAATAAACATTAATATACAACAAAAAACCACAGAAGATAAACTAAAACAAAAAATAATAAATAAAAGGAGAAGAACTTTAAAGAAAATAATAAACAAAGCAATAGCAACTTAAAGAAGAAGAAGAACAATAGGAACTTTAGAACAATACAAACTCAAAAATAATACAGAAATTTAAAGAATAACAGAAAAAATAAACTTAACAAGAAGAACAAAAAGCAAAATAAACAAACAAATAGAAACTTAAAAAAAAGAAGAAGAAGAAGAAGAAAAACTTTTAAATAATAAAAACTCAAGAAGAAGAACTTAAATCACTATAAACAAACAAATAGCAATTTAAAGAAGAAAAAGAATAATAAGAATAAGAGCAAAAAGAAGAATTTAACCATAAAAAGGAAAATTAAAGAAGAAGGGAACCATAAACTAACAAAAACTAAAACATAAAATAACAACCAAAACATTAAAATAATACAAACTCAAACATAAAAAAAATTGTAAAAGGAGGAAGAGAATTTTAAAACAACAAAAACCAAAAGCATTAAATAGAAAGGAGAACTTCTTCTTCAATAAAAAAACTTCAAAACTAATAATTAAAGAAATCTAAGACAAAAAAAAACCAAAGAAAGCATTAAAACAATATGAACTTCAAAAAAAAACGAAAAATAAAGAACTAAAACATAAAACATAAAATCAAAAAAAAAGTGAACTATAAAGCAATAGAAACAAAACAAGTAGAATATTTATATTAATATGCAACAAAATACTAAAAAAGATAAACATAAAACAGAACAATAAATCCAAGAAGAAAAACTTTAAAGCAATAATAAACAAAGGAATAGAAACTTAAAAGAAAAAAAATAAGAATAAGAACTTCAGAACAATACAAACTCAAAAATAATAAAAAAACTAAAGAATAAAAGAAATCAATAAGCAAGAAGAAGAACATAAAGCAATATAAACAAACGAATAGAAACTTAAAGAAGAAGAAGAAGAACTTTTAAATAATAAAAACTCGAAAAGACGAACTTAAAGAAATATTAACAAACAAATAAAAACTTAAAGAAGAAAAAAAAGAACAAGAAAAATAAGAACTTAAGCATAAAAATGAAAACTAAAGAAGAAGAAAAAGAGAAGAACCTTAAACCAACAAAAACTAAAACATAAAACACAAACCAGAACTTCAAAACAATAAAAACTCAAACATAAAAAAAAAGACGAAAAAGGAAAAAGAGGACTTCAAAACAATAAAAACCAAAGAATTAAATAAAAAGGAGAAGTTCTTCTTTGATAGAAAAAACTTCAAAACTAAAAATTAAAGAAATCTAAGACCAAAGAAATGAAACAAAGAAGAAAGTTAAAATGATATGAACTATAATAAAAACCAAAAAATAAAGAAGAGCTAAAATAAAAAACATAAAATCAAAAAAGAGGATGAAGTATAAAGTAATAGAAACAAAAGAACTAGAATATTTACATTAATATACAACAAAAAACTAAAGAAAATAAACTAAAACAGAAAAGAATAAATACAAGAAGACGAACTTTACAGCAATAATAAACAAAGGAATAGAGACCTAATAAGAAAAAGAACAATAAGAACTTTACAACAATACAAACTCAAAAACCAAACAAAAAATTAAAAAATAAGGTAAAAGAGTAAACTCAACAAGAACATTAAGTAATATAAACAAACAAATAGAAACTTAAAGAAGAAGAAGAAGAAGAATCTCCTTCTTTTTCTTCTTCTTTAATTTTTCCTTTTTTGGTTTAGGTTTTCTTCTTAATGATAAAACTAACAAAGAGACAGAACTTTAATTTCAAGACTAAAAGACAACCTATTTTTCTTCTTCATCATCATCTATTCTTCTTTAAAATGATAAAAATCTAGAGGCTACGAGAGGCAGCACCAACACTTCTTCTCAAATCTATGGGTTTGAGGGGATTTCAAAAACCATGTAGGATAAAAATCATAAAATTTTTTATTGCGGGAATTTAAGCAATTTTCCCAAATAATACTAATTGAATACACTGCAAGCTTTTATCTAATTTCCCATTAACACCCCTTGATACAAACTAATAATCTTTCCAACCTGCATAAAAAGCCTTGTGACTAAACATCATCATGAACTAAATTTTTGTAGATTGAAACAGACCATTATTCAAAGTATAAGCCTAACAAGTAAGAGTGACTTATTGAAGATAAGTTATGGTACCTTATTGAACTTCATTAATTTCACAGTAATGTGGGTGGTTTCAACCAAACCAGAAGTTATTCTCCGCCCAAATAAGCAATACAGTCCTCCTAAACACTGAGACATAGCTGAAAAGAAATTCAAGGGAATATATAACAATGATGAGCAAAGTGATTGATCAACAACAAAGGCAAGCTCAACTGAACTAAGTTTCCTATTATATGGTTAAATTGCAATAAGCATCCCTGTGTTATTTATATGTTATACAATATATTGTATGCCAAGTCAAGAGGCAATGGGTTTGCCTTCACACACAAAACAAATAATAACTGATGGTTTGAAACAAGGCTTGCACTCCTATTTGAAAAAATGCCAAGAATGCGATTTGCATATCTTTCCACTCAAGCTGAAATCCTAAAATTGGTCATCCTATCAAAATGATATTTTGAAAATGATAATCCACATAAAAGAAAATGGAACTACAATGCTACTATGCTCATAAGACTGCACAAATGGATGACAAATATATCCCACCAAAGCATGCGATTTAAAAAGATATTTGTAAGTACCAATGTGGTGAGTTTGTTTTTGCTTTTGTTTTTGTTCAGATTTAAGACTGCATTAGATTCCCGAGATCCTAAGGATATTAAATAAGATGATCCAAAGAATCACTAGGCCAGCTATTGATAATGAGCCAAGATGAGCATGTGGTTAACCTATAATCCAACCACGGAAACATTTGGCGAAGTGGAACAACCCAGGTTGGTTTTCTCTTTGTAATTTTTGAAGGAACTTATGTGCACAGTGCAGGTCAGTACATTAACAGAGAAACAAAAGAAGACTTCCATTAATTAAACCATAAAATTGCTTTGTGTACAAATAAAATTCCTAGATGAAAGCTGAAAAAAAACGAACTCATCAAAGAGGACTTCTAAACCATTTATCCACCCATAAAAGCCACCTTCTATGTATGGCAAATTGAACCAAAGATTTCTGAGTATAATTCAACTCACAATAGATGATCATTTGGTTTCAAGATAAACCTGAGTACACATCAGATCGTTGCCTAGATCAAGAATCCATATACTAGCTGAGACAAACACCTGATTCCCTTCCTAACAACATCATCAAATTCCACTTCTAAACCCAGCAACTATTGTTCGACTGTTTGACTAATGAAACCCATTTGTGACCATGGGCAAGCATGATTGTTTAATTTCAAGATACGAGCACGTCTTGCAATGCAAGATAACAGAAACAAAGGATCAGAATCTATTACTGACCAGCAGAAGAGAGAGGTTCACTTCTTTTCCCATCTGCAAGCCATCCTTGGAGGCTGCTTGCTCTTGACTATATAGAAATGTCATCACCCTACGAAATGACCTTCCCCATAGCCATTGATGCCAGACGCCTCACAGGTCGCCGGGCCCCTAGAACAAGCAAAGAGAAGAGAGCGTCCTAACACTTCCTCTGCCACTGCAGTATGGCTTCCTGCAACAAGAAAACCCGTTCAAGCAAATCCATCAAAAATTTATCAAGTCCCACGCAGAGAAAAAACCCTAGAAAACGATCACAAAGAAACCCCTATGGTCAAATCCATCAAGAATTTCTCAAATGGCGAAGAAAAAGACAAAACCCTGAAAAACGATCACAAAGAAACCCATAAAGAACTTCTCAAACGGCGAAGAAAGAGACAAAATCCACGAAAAAGATAGCAAAGAAACCGGATCCATCAAGAATTACACAAATGACGCACAAACAAAAATTGCAGAAATCAATGAAAAAGGTTAGAGAAGACCTTCGGCTCATCTTGGATGGCGGAAACGAGCTCGGAGAGGAGATCAAAGCAGAGGAGCGGATCCCGGGGCTGCTGCCTGGCGGAGGCGACGATGGATTCCATCTGGGCAACGAGGACGCCGATCCGCGACAGCGGGATCTCGCTATCCCGCCTCGCCATGGCGAACGGAGTGGGAGCTAGCACTGGCTTCTTGGTTTCTCCGAGGCGTCGGATCTGGAGCACAGGGAAGGGTATTTATAGCGGTGTCCAATATTGACTGAACCATGAAACTCAACGGACCAAATTCGATCTGGGCTCGTTATGGGGCGGCCCAATCCTGAAAAACAATGTAGATTTGGGCCTATTTCTTCCAGGTTTAGAGCGGCCCAACTGCTCTGTTGTGGGCTTGCAGTGGCATTGGTCTGCTTATCATGAAGGCCACGTTTCATTGTTACTTTTTTTTTAGTACATTATTGTCTTGTAATTAATTATGACGATAGACTTAGGTCGAGGAATTAGGTTCATGTCATTGGACCACATGATCTAAATTTGATTTGCTTATTATAAATAGGTCAGGAAATCCTTAAACGTTAATAGTGTGTTTTTTAAGAGCAAGTTAAATAAATTAATAACGATGCATGTGTTGAACTGCTAAAGATATAGATGGGCTTTGAACTTGTATTGACATGTTTCCCATGTTTGATTTAGGTGAAAGAAAATTTTGAACTAGTCGTCCTGCGAATCATAAATATGTTATAGAACAAGATTAAAATCTTTTTATTAAAAAATGATTGAATATTTTTTATAACCTTACAATCCACACAATTCAACTCGCAATTCTATCATCGACATGCTCTTCGTCAACACCTCCCCGCATGTTCAACACGGACCACGCTCACTGAGCCGCACACCATGACATAAAAAAAATCAAATATCAATTGATACAAGAGCCTACATGCAAAAAAAACCTCAAAAGGTAAAAAATATAGTCAACGGCCAAATCTGGTCCGACAAAGTATTCACTCAATCAACCCAGAGCCCAAATTTTGAATGTCGCTTGTCACGTGCTCCCCCTAGCAGAAAAAGGGTATCTTCGGACCCACCGTACGCATCCGCCTTCCCGACCCATATGATACACGCGTCGCACTCCCATTGGTTGTACTCGGACCATTTCAAAATATTTTTTAAAATTCACAAATTATTATTACTATTATTATTATTCTTTTTTCTTCTCGTCGGTCACTATTGCTGATGACTTTGGCCCTTTCTCTTGCTGCTCAAAAATCTCGACCCAACAATCGAGGCCCCTTATCTCGACTGCTCTCTTCCCCCATCTTGCTAGCGTTGCAATTTGGTATCAAAGGTGATGATGAACACCACGGTAGCCAGCAGGCGGTAGATGCAGTAGCAATCCAGCCACTAGCACTAGTACTCGGCCTCAGACCAGTTCCTCCTCTTTGACTCTACTAGCTTAAGTTTTTAAATTTATATCTAAATTATTTTTTAAAAATATTTATATATGAAATAATCAAGATTTTGAAATGTCATTTGTATTTTTTTTTTAAGATGTATACATCTTGAAATAAATTTTTTTGAAGTAATTTTGTTTTATTGAAGAGGTATATATATGACCACCGAGTTTTTATGATTTTATCTGATTTTTCGCTATTTGAAAAAGGTCTATATGCAAAATTATAGATCATGAGTTTTGTCATTTTTGAGAGGAATGTATGCAAAAAATCAAGTTTTCAAAGTTCCATCTGAATTTTATTTTTTTTTTAAAGTGGTATATGTATGAGATCTAGATGTCAAGGTTTAACCTTCACTTTCTTATTTTTTGGACGGTTATAGTGCGAAAATCAAGTCTTTAACATTACATTTAATTTTTTATATTTTAGAGCGGTATATATGCAATAGTAAATATGTTGCGGTGGAATCTGTGATTTCATTTTTTTAAGCTATAAATGTAAAAATCAAGTTTTTAAAACAAATTCAAGTTTCAAAATCGAGTTTCTAAAACTAATCTACATTTTTATTTTTAAAGAGGATTATATGTGATAATCAAGATTTTGAGGCACAATATGCAGTTTTTGTTTTATCGAAATATTAATATGTATAAATATTAAAATAAAAATTCTGAAGTAATTTTGTTTTATTGAAGACGTATATATGTGATTCTCAAGTTCTTATAGTTTTGTCTGATTTTTCATTTTCTAAAAAATATCTAAATGCAAAATTCTAGATCTTGAGTTTGAATGTGCAATTTCATTTTTTTTTATGAGCTATACACTTGAAAATTAGTTTTTGAAAAATTTTAATTTTTTTGATGTGGTATATATGTGAAAAATCTTTTTTTTTTAAGGTTACAATGAGTTTTTATTTTTTTGAAGCGAAAATCATGATTTTTTTTTATTAATAACATAAGCAAAAAAAAAATTTCATTTTTTTAGATTTATATCTGTGTAAATTAATTTTTTTTAAGTAATTTCGTTGTTATGGAGAGGTTGCATTAGAATTTGCATTTTTTTTAATTTGGTATATATGTGAAAAATAAAAATTTATAAGTTATATTAGAATTTTTTTTTAAATTTGGTATACATACAAGAAATCAACATTTTGAGTTGTCATTTTAAATTTTGAAAACATTTTCTTTTTTTGAAGTGGTATATATGCAAATATCAAGTTTTTCACATTATATATAAATTTGTATTTTTTCTAAAAACACATATATATAATATGTGATTTCATTTTTTATGAACTATAAATGAGAAATTCATTTTTTTAAAAACAATTTCGCTCTTTTAAATAGGTATATATGAAAAAAAATAAAATCTAAAAATTATATCTAATTTTTTTTATCTTTAAAGAGGTATATAAATGATAATCAAGATTTTGAGGTGCAATATGTAATTTTATTTTTAAAGATGTATATATTTTGAAATAAATTTTTTGAGGTAATTTTGTTTTATTGAAGAGGAATATATGTGAATATCAAGTTTTTATGATTTTATCTTTTTTTGAAAATGGTCTATATGCAAAATTCTATATCTTTAGTTTGAATATACGATTTGATTTTTTTACAAAATATATACGTTTTAGTTTTTGAACAAATTTTATTTTTTTTGAATGGGTATATACGTGAAAAATCAAAATTTGAGATTACATTTGAATTTTCATTTTCTAAGAGATATATTTGAATTTTTTAAGATATTACATTTGAATGGGTATATATATCCGAAAGTCAATATTTTTTGATGAATTATATATCCAAAAGTCAAATTTCATTTTTCAATCACTTGTACTAAAAATCAATTTTTTACACAATTTTGTGCTTTTGAATATGTATGTAAGAAAAAAATCGAGTTTTTAAAATTTTATCTAAATTATTATCTAAATTGAATATATATGTGATAATTAAGATTTTAAATTTCAATTTGTAATTTCATTTTTTTAGATGTATACATAATGAAATACGAATGTTGAATTATTTTGTCTTATTAAAAAGATATATATATGCAAATATCAAATTTCTTGGTTTGATCTATTTTTTATTTTTTTAAAAGGTCTATATCCAAATTATTATTTTTATGTATCAACTCTAAACCTTAAACCTCCAAATCCTAATCCCTAAACCATAAACCCTAAAATCCTAAAACCCTAGAGCCTAAATCCAAAACCCTAAGTCCTAAATCTCAACACCCTAAATCCTAAACCAAACACCCACAACCCTAAGTCATAAACACAAAATCTTAAACCCTAAACTCTAAAACCTAACCATTAAACCCCTAAACCCTTATCCCAATCCCAGACCCTAGACCCAAACCCTAATATCTAAACCCCCAAACCCTGAACCTCAGACCCAAAAACGCAAACTCAAAATCCTAAAATCTCAAATTCCAAAGGCCAAATCCTAAACCCCAAAATACCAAATCTTAAACTCTAAATCCCAAATCCCAGATCCAAAACCGAAAACCTCAAACCCAGTAGAACTTCAAAAAATGATAATTTGCTTTTTGTTTAGGATCTCTAGTCAAAATTTAAATTTTAAATAACAGAATTTTGCTTTGCTCATGATTTATTGAAAAACGATGGCTAAAGGGTGTTGCATACATCCGAAAGCTTATTGGCTCTGTCCTGCAAAATAGAAATCTGTAACTAAACGGAAAAGCAACTATTGAAGAGCAGATAAGTCTGACCTATTTACAAGCACTAATAAAATAAATACATCCCTTGTGGTAAACAATTTGACGTATTTCAATATAAGTTTTAGTTGCAAACTTTTAATTAATTCGCAACTGGCTCTCTGGGGCCAGTTAAATAAATGAGGCAGAAACACCTTAAGACTACATTCTCACCACAAACCCTGTCAACAAAGTTGAAGGATCCAAAGTCTGTCCTAATAAAAATTTACATGCTTGTCTTCTGAAGTTGCTCACAGGATTTGCCATTCATCTTCATTAGTATTGCAATCATCATCCATGTTTTCTGTGTCAAAGTTATCACCTGCTTCATCTTGTCTCTGTGTACGAGCATCATGGTGGAGAATTGATCTCGAAGGCTGAAGGGATTGGGTGACGGTAAAAAGCGGTGCACCATTGGATCTACTACAAAGATCGGAAGCCCGAGAACAGAAATCATCAAAGTCATCTGTAGACCATCACAAATGTGAGATAGGAAATAACATGTAGCAAACATTTTTGTGTTGACCCTATACAAACAAACAGACCTTTGTTTCGGCAATAAAAGCCAATTGCCAAAGACGGATCAATTAGATCAAGTGCCATTTGACGGACAGTACTACAATTAAGTAAAACAAGAGAAAAAAGTGTAAATAATTTGTAGTACAAGTATCTCATGAATGTTTGAGATGAAATACAATCAACAAAGAGAGAGCATACCTGCAGTGATATGACGAGGTATCAGCTTCCAAGTCGTCTTCTTTGAGATCAACAACCTGCATAAAAGCTAAACTGTAAATAAATGAACTATTACTTGAGCAACTTTTAACACTGATGTCACTAACAAGAATGACACGGTGGAGGAACAACAAAGATCTTGTCCATAGATTGTGAAAAAGTAGCACATGTTGCTGGCACAGAAGTCAAAAGGGCAAAGTAGTGTGGACTGCAGCAAAATGAACTATTTTTCTCAATAGTTTGTCAGAATCAAATTTTAAAAGATGGTATATGTCCCAAGGCAGTTGTGAACAAGGTCCTCAGTGAGAGCAACTATGTAAGTTCGTTGGAAGACCCAACTTGATAGTTTCTATTTGAAAATAATGCAAGGCGCCCTATTTTTCTTGGGAGCGAACTCTGTCCCAAAACAATCCTAATTAAAGGAGCACTTTTCTCACAATATTAAACTATAATCGTAGAGGATATCATGTTGACCTCTGATAATCTATTGAACATGTAAGAAACATAGGGACCGTTTGGATTGGGATATACAAAAGAGTACAGGACTGTTTGTCCATACTATTGTGATATGGTTGGAACCCAGGGACAGAGAAGTGTTAGATCCTGTCATGCTAGTGTAAGACAGCATAGTTTGAAGAGAATGCGTAGAATTTTAGGGGAAAAAAAGGATATATGGCTATACTACAACTTCCTTCAAGGTTGATGGCTAGGTACTAGATGTTGGTCCGAAAATACAAACAGAAAATACATTGCTTATCCAGTACCATGAGTTTTCACTTTTACAACTAACAAGCAATTTAACTACGATAAGACATCCAAGGGCCTGTGGATACCCAAAATTCTATAGTACTTGAGGGTTTCATAGGATTTTTTACCTACATAGGGATTTTTTCCTATGAGGTGCATGGATTTACAACCTCAAAATCCTCTGAAATTGTGAGATTCCATAGGAAAATTTAACAAAATCCATTTTTTTTAAATTTTTCCTGTGGAATGAAGCTTGCATGCAACCTGCTCCTATTATTAATGACAACTCCCTATCAACTACAAGATTTCTCACATGAAGTGAGGTTGAATGGAGCCCCAAATTCTATGGAGAAAATTCCAATGTGTTTTTTTTGCTACCCATCCAAACAGGCCCTTAAATGCAAAGAAACATACCAAATATGAATGTCATAGATCATTTTTTTGCTAAGCATCCAAACAGGCCCTTACTTAAATGCAAAGAAACATACCAAATATGAATGTCATAAATCATTTTTTTTCCTAAGCATCCAAACGGGCCTTTACTTAAACACAAAGAAACATACCAAACATGAATGCATAAATCATCACATAAATAGCATCATGACCAAGGAAGATAAAATGGAAATTAGTAGGTGTCAGGACATAGGTCACTAAACTGGTAATTATCTAAAAGAGTTCTAGCATGAAATCACCTGTCTTATCATGAATTTTTGCATGAAACCACTTTCCTTATCCCCAATAAGCAAAAAACTACCTACATTATGGTGAAAATTTACAAACAACCAACCCTTGGTCAGTATTATGTTTTATTCAATTTTTAACATTTAATTTAAGAATATTGTTATCCTCCAATTGTTTAAACTTGTGTAAAAACTTATTTTTTCTAATTTTTCTCCTCAGCTCCCCTACGACACGAGAACCCTGAACACTTGAGCATTGTCTTCTCCATCCAACAAAATTTGGGAGAACATGGTGTTTGTGTGCTTTAGATTTTCATACTCTTGGAGAGAGAACTATAGAAATTGGAGAAAATAAGATTTTACACTTAGGTTTAACAGACTGGAGAATAATAGTTTTTTATATTAAATTAAATGTTAAAAACTGAATAAAAAATATTAATCAGAAGGTGGTTGTTTGCAAATTTTCACCATGACATAAATAATAGTGATAAGAGAGCTAGTTTTCCACAAATTTGCGATAAGGTTTGTGGTCACTTACTAAAAGCTCTATCTAAAATAAGCAATGACAAACAGTTTAGAAGGAAATCGACAAACTTATGCAGCATTGAACTTTTAAATACAGGAGCAGGATATCCCTTGAAAAGGATATCTACAGGTACAGTTGTAATTCATGACATGCAAGTCCACAATGTGATTGGAACAAGGGTCAGCCATATGAAGCCATGATAGGACAGAATAAGTAATTTACAATAAGCTAGAATCTCATCTTAGCATGTCCATCAACAGAAAAAGGAAATTATTTATTGCGTAAGAACATCAAACCAGTTGGACTTCATGAGGATCCAAGTACAGCGCTTTCTCATCCTGCACGCCAATCATGTAAGTTGATGCCCCAGGTTTCCCGCCTAATATGCCCAGGCTCTGTGGAAATGTGAATGTTTGACATAGAAGTGGGATGTACCTAGCATACACATCACAACACATCAAAATTAAGATTAGCTAATCAAGTGGAAAAGAGCAAAACCAAGGCCATCTTTGAAATCCTTCAACCATAGGCTAAATTGCAACAAGTTATAAAAAATGAAAAACCAGAGATTTTTTATTTCTACAAGACAAAAGACAAACAAAAGAATAATGCAATATCTCTAAGTCACAGATATAGGTGTTGAGTCTCAAGTATCTGTATGACATTCTACAAAAGCAACCCTCAAATCACAAATATGAAAAAAAATTAAATTAAAAAATTTGAGTGTGTATATATAATCATTAAGCTACTAGTTGCATATTTTACTAAACTAAAACAAGCATGACATCATCTTACTCCATATACTCATAATGTAGATATCATTTGTTATCATCTGTTTGATGATAAAGAAATACCCTACTAAACCAGTTTAACAATCTAATGTGTCTCGAAGTATTCTGCAGCATCACTGTTCCAAGTGACTGGCATATGAAAAAGACTAGAAGATAACTCAAAGGTGATTGAAGCACTCTAGGATTTTGGCAATGCAAATAAATAAACTTAGAAATTCTTCTTCATCAAGATCTGATGTAAAGAGGAAAGTCAAACAAAACAATTCATAATCAAAACCAGAACTTCAATTGAACATTTCCATGCAGTAATTTGATGCATCAGACTTTCACTCTCTGCATAATTTTTCATATACAACCATACCTCTGTAATAAAATCTTTTCTTTCTTTTTTTTTTTTTTTTGAGTCTAAAGAAAGTAAATCACCTGAACAGAGTTTATAATCACAAAGATTTAATGTAAATAATGCAGCCAATTTTCATTACCCTGTCACAGTACAGATCCATATAGACAACAGAAATATTAGAATTACTGTTGCCCATGTGGGAACCAAACACATTCCACATTTCTCGTGAGAAATCTCTTTATCACTAAAGCTGCAATCTCAAACATCAAGCAACTACCTGAAGGGTAGGAAATCTAGCAAGCTACAAAGAGGGCAGAAAAAATTCAGTATCCACTTAATAGTTGCTTCGCAGCAATGCTAGCACATTGTAGATCAAATATTCTCCAACAGTTAGGGAGCTAGGCTTAGCGATGGAGTAATGGATAAAGAAGTCGGAATTTCGTTTTTGATTTTTCAAAGACTTAGTGGTTTTTAAGTCCCTGCCCTCAAAAATTAGGCAACAAAAAAGGTGAATAACACGGGTGATGGTAACATCAACTCTTACACAAATTGTGGAGCACAGTTCAGCTCAGATAAGTTGTTAAACTATTCTGCAAATATTTAAAGTCATTATTCATCCCTTGGTAAGTAAATAGGCAATTCTCCCAGAATGCAAAGCATATTTAACGAGATAGAGTCGTGCAAACAATATCTTCATGGAAAAAATTTAATCAAATGCCATGAGTAATCTTAGGCTCTGAGCTCAGTTACACCTACAAAACAATAAAGTATGTGTTTATCGAAAATTCAACAACTTTCAAATTGCATCTGAAATAGGTAATCCCATAGCTATCATAAACAGGTGTGGTGTCAAATAGAACTCACCTAGGGTTGAGTTTGTCCAGTCCAAGAACCAACGGAACTAACAACAGAATAGGTGCCCATGCAAGTCGATTCATGCTGACATCAGCACAAATTCTAGAAATAACATCCTGACAGATCACTGGAGCTCCACCTCGTTCCCCATCTTCATCACCAGAGACAACATATATGACCATAGGCAAGAGATCCTTCAAATTATCAATGCGCTCTGTGTTTATCTGAGTAAGAGCTGCCCATGTGTGACACATGGCATACGGACCTACCCATGAACCAGCAGCCAAACCAGTCTCTCTGCCTGCTTGAAGCAAATTGTGAATAGAGAAAGCAGACGCATTTGAATCACCAAAATGATGTAAAATTTTGATGTATTTTGGGTCATACGGCTGTAAAACCAACAAAATTTGGTGTAAGCAACATATAAGAAACATAAGTCTTATGTGATATTTGTGATGGGAAACCTTTGACTTTTAATTGGAGCAAAACTTTTTACAACTCCAAGGACCACTGGACATGACATTGTTTCACACCTTTTGCATTGGCTTTCTCCATGATCTTCCTAGATGATGGAAAAGCATTGCCTGAGACCATATGAAGGACAATTAGCAACCAACAGGATAACAGCATGCTTGCTTTGCTGAAGAAAGATATACGGAGAAAACTGCTGAAATACAAAGGAAAGCTGTCTAGATAACAAGAAATGTACCTGTGCAATAAGCATTTGGCTACTTCTGATCATGCAGCCCCAGCCCACATCAGTAACCAACTTTGTATCAACAATTGCATCAAAACCTGTGTAGGAGCACAGCAAAAGATTTAATATTATTCAGGAAATAAAAAGGCAATTAAAACAATCCTTAAAATATAGTTAACCAAAAGCTGCTGAAATGAGAAAAGACTAACCTTTACGGTATGTTATCCAGATTCTAGATGAAAAATCTTGCAAAAATGCAGCCAAACCATTATCAGAGTCTGAGGACTCATCTGGTGAAACTTTATATATCGTGCCCAAAAGCCACACATCACTACTTGAGCTGGAAACATCAGCCTTACTGGTCCCCATTATGCGTTCTTGAAGCCTCCTCATTGAAGCACAAGTCACTACTTTCTTCACAGCAGTTGTCCAACCATAGCTTTTTCTTCTGATGTTCCTCTCACCTGAAGAGGCGTTTGTCCCAAAGAGGTTGAATGTTGATGCAAACAAATTGGACCACTGAGAAGCTTTAGGGGACCTGATGTGAGTAGACTGTTGTTCAACAACAGTAGGTGCTGAATCAGTATCAATGGAATCGGCCAAATGTTCTCCTGCAGGGAAGTTTGAAGCCACAGCACTTTCAAGCAAGCCCGTCATTACCTAGTGATACATGCACATAGTATAATAGATTGGTTGATTGAAAAAAGCCAAATGTTGAATGGTAATGCATATGATTATACAACATGGAAAGTAACATAAAAAGTTTAAGCTCAAAATAATTCATTCTGACTGCTTTTCTTCAGAATCATCTTGTTACTAGAGATTGAATTGAGTTATTAAACCAATATTGCAGTATCTGTTTTTGAAGATCGTTACAAGTTCCGCAAATATTTTAGGATTTCCAAATAGATGGTATCATTTATGTTAAACAATATCTTTGTGTTGGGAAAGCTATCAAGCATATCTTTCTTCATCCAATTGAGAATGGTGTTATAAGACCAAGATAATGAAATGATTGAATCGAGAAGAATAAGGAAAGACTGAATTCAACCTTAGAAATTGAATTTAGTCACAGAACCATAAAATCATAAAATTTATATCCTAGAAAAATCTCTAGTGACACCTTCTACTCAATTTTTTTTGCCTCTTCCAAAAGTGAGCTTCCATGCGGTCTTCACTCACTATTTTGGTACTCCAATCAATTCAAGGCCCTTAGGAAACTACATGTGTACCCATAACATTGATAGCATGTACTCTTACCAAGCTCATCTAAAGAATTAAAATTCAACTCAAATGCTCATCTTTCAGCGCAGTGCCACTCAAGTTAGATTTAGCTCTTACAAGAGCTTGTCGAGCTACTTGAATATCTCTGCAAATATTTTTTTAATATAGTGATTAACACAGTCATATATCAAAACAAATTTTGTAAAGCGACAATTTGATTACTTTAGTAACAAAATCATCTCCTTTTCTTCCAAATTCCAAAAATCCAATTAAGTATCAAAGTACAAAACTTTGATACTAAGTATTCACTAAGACCCTCCAATTCTAATCCCATTAGTTAAAACCTCTGATTGTTCTTCACAACAAAATTTTTTACGCAAAAATCTAAATTTTGAATGATCACTAGATCATCGATAAAGAATGCATCAGAGAAGCATCAAAACAATGTTCAAATTTCATTGATACCACATAATTCCGAGCAAAAACATAGAAAATTAGATACAAAAAACACACCTAGGTTTTCTTCTTTTCTTTTATCCAACACCTTTCTCGTTCTCTCAATTTGATTTGGATTCAGAAACTAGAGTTCTGATTAATTGTTTTGGTGTGTGATTTTTTTTCATGTTCTTGGAAAAAATGAAAGTGTCTTTCTTCTCCACTGGCCGAAAGTATGAGAAGAAGAGCAGGAATACAGGGAATTCACTCACTCATATAAGTAAGGGGAGAGTAAGAATTTTTAAAGGCTCTAGTTATGTACTAATTTCAAACTTATTCTTAACAAATATATAGACAGAGAGAAAAGAGAGAAAGATGCTCACATAGAATGGAACGACGGAGGCACAGCTGGAGACTGCCCAAAAAAAAAGACGGTTGACAGGCCAAGAATGTAGATCTAAAACAAACGTAGAGAGAGAAAAAGAGAGCTTATCATGGAGGAAAGAGCGGCGGGCAGAGGTAACAGTTATGGATCAGGCGAAGAGCAATAACCAGAGTTGTCAAAATCAACAATATGATTCTTAGTTTTTTTTCTTTCTCAATCTCGAATTGAAATCGCTTGACAACAAGAGAAAAAAATCACTGATCTCTACGACTCTTGTAACCATCCTCCATTCACTCCATAACAGTCAACTGCCCTTTCCTCCACACTCACCTCTCTTCCTCTCTCCCTCTACTACGCTCATTTCAAATCAATATTATCAACCTGCAGACCGTCCTTTTCCTGGCACAATCTCTCGCAATACCTTTGCTCTTCATTTCCATATGAGCTCTCTCTCTCCTTTCTCTATCTATATATGGTTAATAATTAGTTTGGAAATAGTACATAACCAAAACCAAAAATTCGATTGTCACGATTTTAAAACCTTGTGCTCCTCCCTTAATTATATGAGCAAGTGATTCCTTTTAGTTCCCGTTCTTCTTTTCATACTTCCAGCAAACGAGAACAAAGATGCTTTTGTTTTTTCCTGAAAACATGAAAAAACAATCACATAACCAAAACGCTTGCAATTGAATCAAATTCCGATAACCAAACAGATCTCTATTTTTTGAACCCAAATCAAATCAAGACAACAAGAAAGGTGCAAGAGAAGAAGAAAACTTGGGTACATTGTTTGTATCTAATTTTGAATATTTTTCTCAGAATTATGTGCTATCAACAAATTTTGAATATTATTAATGTGTTCTTTATTGATGATCTAATGATCACTAGAAATTTAGATTTTTTTAGTAAAAAGATTTTGCCATGAAGTAAAATTGTCAGAACTAGTGGATTAGAATTGGAGAGTTTACTGAATAATTGATATCAAAGCTTTGTATTTTGAAGCTTAATTGGATTTTTGGGATTCGGAAATAAAAGCGAAGATTTTATTACTAATAGTAGTTAAATAATTGCTTTACAAAATTAGTTTTGATATATGGTTGTGTCAATCGCTATTTCAAAAAATATTCGGCAAAAATATTGAAGGAGCTTGGCAAGCTCTTGTAAGAGCTAAAACTAACTTGAGTAACATTGTGGCTAAAAGACAATAACTTCAATTCTTAGACGAGCTCAGTAAGAGTACAAACCATCAATGTTATCTCTATGCAAAATTAAGATTTTTTTCTCTACCTATATCTTTAAAGCCATAGGAGTTATTTTGTGATACAAATGTAGTGTCCTTTTCAGAGTTGTGCAAAAAGAATAAAAGAAAAACAAAGTGCTGAAATTGCAGCTAAACACCAACTGCCTTAGTAAAGAAATTTCAATCAATTAGTGAAGATAACAAAGTATGAAGCAAATTGCACAATAGAATATGTTTTCAGCACAAATAAGCAATTGTTTTATAGTCTAGATCATAAACTCGGAACTAGAGCCAAATATATAAAACTAGTTTGATATTAAGCAGGAGCCTTACCATCCTAAAGTTTCATACAATCTACAACTCAATTATAGCTAAAATGGTTCATTTTTTTTCAAAGAATAAAAGAGTCCAGAGGACCCAAATTCATTGAAAACAACAAAAGTACAGAGGCTGTCTCCTTCAGAGACCCCAACACTGAAGACACCGGAGGAGATCTCTAGTGAACACAAAAACAAAAAAAAAAAAGTGTTGTACTGAGCACCACAACATGCAAAGACACAAACGATAATTAGGAGCTACAAAATCAGATCCAAACAGAAAACAACAGCTGCAGATAAAATCAACCAAACGAACAACCCCAGCACCAACACTAACGGCAATACTGACTGCACACCTGCATCAGAATCAGCTTCGGACAGCAGTAGGCAGCAGAGTGGTTCAAAGAATCATTCAACCAACTTGCATGCAAAAAATTTTTCATTGGTGTTGATTGTTTGATAAATAGTATATATAAAAGAGGTGAGAATCCATGGAACAAATTCAAATGCCAAAAAACCTTCCATCCAAAACTACCTCTATAGCCCAAAAGAAACAAATAATAATACCTAAAGGCAAGCAAATTCAAACACAACAATAACAAAGAAATAGAAGATCAGCGCCTTGCTCCAAATCAATAGGTCCCAGATCTTCACCAGTCAAAACGAAGAAGAAGAAGAAGTAAGAAGACGTAGGAGAAGGAGAACTAAAAGGAGAAGGAGAATAAAATGGAGAAGGAGAAGAAAAACCAGAAGGAAAAAAAGGAGGAAAAGAAGTAGAAGGAAAAGGGGAAGCAGAAGGATATGCAGAAGAGGAAGATGTAGGAGAAGGAGAAGCAGATCATCTGAAGTGATCCGATCACAGGATCCAACTTTCAAATCATAACGCCAAATGCAAACGGTTCGAAAACCCTAATAATAACCAGGAAATCAATATATAAGCATCGTCTTTTCAAAACCCTAACAACCCATGATCAAGAAAATGAAACACATCTCCGATCAAAGGATCCAACTTTCAAATCATAACGCCAAATCCAAACGCTCCAAAAACGCTATCAGGACAACCATATCATACATACAGATCTAACAAGAATAATCAGGAGATCAACATATAAGCATCTTCTTTTCAAAACCCTAACAATCCATGATCAAGAAAAAGAAACAGGTCTCCGATCCCCGAAATCTACGAACGTAATCAAATCTGGGGCAAAAATCAAAAGAAAACAAAAAATAGAAAAGATCGAGCCCCTGGATCTACGCCATACCTGCGATCAGCACAGAAAAACTTCTTCCGCCGAGTCGCGTTCTTCCGGATCCCCGGGCGCCGTCGTCTTCTGCGATCCAGAAATGCCGCCCGCCGCCCTCAAGCGCACCCTCAGCCTCTTCTATCTCCCTCCCAATCTCCTCTCCTTCACCTCAGCGAAGAAGTTGAGGCCCTTGGAGTTGGAGCATGACCAACTCTCCGCCTCCTCTCTCGAACTGTTCTGAACTCGATTCGATTTCGAAAGTTATTACAAACCGACCTCAAGCCTTGAATTTTATAGTTCCAAGATAATATCGAACCAAATCCGAATCCTGTCGGTTCATTCGGGTTCGGTACGAAATAAATTATATTAATATAATGAGCTAATTAATATAATTAAAATAAGTTAAAATATTAAAAATGTTAAAAAAAACTTTTAAATATCTTGCAAATTAAAAATTTGCTCCTAAAAATTTTTAAAATTTAAACCAATTTCTGCTAAATCCAATTGGTTTCGATTAAATTATTTTTTATCTTTTTAACCTAATTCAAAGCTAAGTTTTATTAATATGGAATTAATATCTTAACCACTAAACTAAAAATAACTTTTTAATATAAAAATATTATATAAAATTAAATAATTATTTTTTAATTTTAAAATTCAAATGTAGATGGAAACGTTTTGGCCCAAGCTTTATATCTTATTTGAACAACACATTTTCAACAAAAACAATTCTTTTTCATTCCCATCAACTAATGCCAATAGATCTGCATTTTGCTAAGACTTGGGAATCTGATCAGGATGTACTTCCCGTCTTACATGGATTAAACAGGACACCATCGTGAATAGATTCTGCAGCCTTTGTACGGAAGTGGTTGTGGAAAGACCCAAGCATTACTATCATTGGGTGAAAGATCCTATTCCCGTTGAGCAACTTATAACTAATCTGGAATCTCTTTTTCCGGAACAAACGCGGGCCTGTGTTCAGAGTTTCCCTAGAACAATAACAACTAGTTTTATTAGTTCTGGAAAACTAATTGTTCAAATCGAGGGTATAATTTATGCTTAAACAACATAATCAATTTCTTTTCTCCATGCTCATCAAGCAATACAAACAGAGACTGCCTTTCCCAAAGACTTCCGACCATCACAAACCCCACAAAGAATTGGCCCAGAGAGGAAGCGGTGAACCAGAAGCTGCAACTGCTGCTAAACGTTCACAGCCCAATTTGCCAGAACATCCCAATTAATATGCTTGACAAGTATCTCCCACTAGTGCAGCAAACCATTTCAATGTTTTGAAAACATCCCTTGAGTTAAGGACGAGAAGTCATAATTGTTGCCTGAACGTGTTGTTGGGGTGACTGAAGGTGTAGGGAACATGGAGGGCCTGTTCACTACCCCCACAGCAGCCCCGTTGTCGGACATGCCATGATACATGCTGCAGAAGTAGGATAAAACATAAATATTATATATCATTAGACATAATAAATGCAGCCATGATCTGGAAAATTGGTTGCTATTACAGATGGATGGGTGGTAAAATAACAGGATCTCTGATAATATCTCGAAGTCATGGATAGAGAATGTCAGCCATTTGACCTAAACAGACAACAAAAATCATAGTACACATTGCACCGGTGTAGCTAATGTCTACATGGTTTAGGAGAAGATGTGGATTTGAGCAAGGCTGCAAGATGTTATTTCTGAAGAAAAAAGAAGAAATCAGTCACAATGGTGAAGAACCTACCCTGCTGCAGGGTATGATCCATGACTTCCAGAAGGATGTGCCAGCCCAATGTTTCCAAACTGCATTAGGTCAAGGGGAAACAGACATTGAAGTTTGTGATACTGTAAACCTGAAACAAGTATATCTGGAGATTGGCCTGTGATGCATCACCTGATTAATGTTGTTGATGCCATTTTGTCCAGATATTGGTCTTGCTGTGCGTTTTTGATAGCCAAGATTTGGCCAGATTGAAGGTGACAGATTCCCATTAACAGGATGAGGAATAGGAGATAAAGGGGTACCAGCAGATTTAGCTGCAGCCATTAATAAAGTCTGTTGATGGGAAAGGAATGCAAGCTGCTGCTGATGAATGGAGTATGGTGATACTATATTGCTCTGCATGAAACAAATAAATACAGTAGTACAAGTTTTACTTCTTTTCATAAAAAAAAAAAACAAATAAACATGATACGAACTTTAATTAATATGAATTAAACGCATTAAGTCAGAAATTGGCAGTCACAGCTGTAGGGTGGACGTGCCTATTTTCTACAGTCTATCATAAATAAGTAAATCTTGAAGACTATTGAAACAATATTATAGAAGTGGAATACACCTTTTCAGAGAGGCTTACAATGTCATTCTTCACAGTTGCCTGAGATTTCAATGGAGCCAAAGGTTGTGACACTGGTGGTAATGCTCTATATAGATCTTCAATCCCTTGTGCAGAATGGCTTTTGCTTTCAACAGTCTCAGTACTAGTGTTTCTATCTGTAGTGGTTGTGGCTTCAGCAGCTGCAGATTGCAAGAATTAATAAGATGTGATCGCTAAAACAAGTACAAGCAAAACACACAAGTGTTCAGGCAAAGAAAAGTAGCAAAGATGCACTAACAAGTGACACAGAGGAAAAGCACTAATTGGAATTAGTCTTTGACTTATAAATACACACTAATGAACTTCAATCCATACAGTAGGTGTCAAAGCATAGGAGCATACTTTTATCCACTAACATGCTGCACAATGGGATAACTTACACTGGAATCCTGCCCAAGCTCCATCATGAGGTGAAGATGATCTAGACCCAGTGTCGCTAGGGCCATCCATAGAAAGCATATTAAAAAGATCAGCAGCATAATCAATTTTTGGAGGTGCTGAGGATAATTTATCAATTTTTGCAGGTGGTGCTGGTGACTTATCAACTTTTGTAGGCAGGTTGTCCACCTTAGCAGGTTCAGTATCAAGTTTTGGAGGAGCCATTTCTGGAGATTGTGGAGATTCGGCCATGGATAAAACAGGCTCTACCCTCGACTCGGCCAAAGCCTGGTTTCCATTCAATGAGAAAAAAATTTCAAGAACCTAAAACAAAAAATAACATTAAACATGTAGCAAAAATTAAATATCCAGCACGACAGTGGGTGACACCACTTTTTATGGAAACATAACTAAGACAAACCCAACACATAAGAGCACCTACTAAAGCTTTCGGAAAATATGCTACTAAGGATACAGATCATCTTTAAGCCAACCTAAGTGATGAAGCTTTTATTTTCATGCCTCTGCGCATTTCATATCCTATAATAGATGAGACTCAAAAAGGTCAAGCAAGAAGAGGCAAGAAAAGTCCCCATCAATCATGTTTCTCCCTCCATTTAGAAAATGTATCACACTTAACCATAGTTCACAACGGAATCCTATAGATGGATGAGGATCAAACTGGAAATTAAGAGTATATAGGTTCAAGATGTGGAAAAGCTTTGCCAGAAAAACAAAAAAAAGCACTCAGACTAGCAATTTGCTAATGAAACCAAATAGTTAAAAGGTCAAGTTGAAAAACCTGAAGTCAAATAATTCCAATACTATTCTTTAGCACCAAATTATTCCTATGTACGTAAGTTTTGACATTATATTCAATACCATATAAATTAAGGGAGGCTGAAATAGAAGGAAATAATACACAAGACAGATGAACCAATGGGAATTAGTTTACCTGGTGGGAAACTTTGGGAGGTGCAGAACTAGTTTTCTTTGTGGTGTGAGAAGGAAGCCTGTGTTCCTCTGAAAATTCAAATTTGTTATTAGAACCTCCATTTCTCTCACAAAGTTTCAACTTAGGACCAATAGTCGTCTCCTCTTGAGCCTTTGAAGGTGGCCTTAATTTTGCATCTCTGGGTATCCATCTTTTATCCTCATACCTGTTAGCTCCAAAGTTTTAATGTATCAGAAGCAAGAAAATGGAGGAAAAGAGGCATTCAGGAAACAAAAACAGTCAAAATTACGTACTTTGCCCGAATAAAATTTTCAATCCCAACTCTATCATAATTTGGAGGCAGTTCTGCTTCCCAGTAGTTATTTGACTTCTCATTTCCCATTGCTGCAAAAACAGAACAGAGACAAGCAGAATTGAGATATTAATATTAGTGAAATAAGTCTGTTCCACTTTTGAGTAATACAATACAAGGATGACTGCCAAAAGCCAAAAGTGAAAAGCAGAAAGAGAGCCTCAGGCAAAAAAAGAAACAATCTGAAGAAACAGGTGCAGTAATTTACATTGAATAAAAGCAACCTGTTCCGGAAGCCATGTATCCAGTGTTGCAGACCGCACCTACAGTTGCCACCAGGTAGATAATCAGGTCAAGTTAAGTTCGTCAGGGTTTTGCTAATCTGAATATATGAGTTAATAATTTAACTTAAACAACAATGCATGTTGAGCAAGACAAGAACTGCACCAATCATGAACAAGGATTTTGCAGAAATATACCCTATATAAGATGGTTATGCTACAGAGTATTTAAGATTTTGTGCTTTACATGCAGTAAGTGATCATCAAATGAACAGGAATGTAAGAAACCTCAGCAAGGAAAATCTGAACTTTAACAATGATGATATTCAAAGGATTAATTAAAACAATATCAAAAAAATTATCATAGCTAACTCAGGGCAGCTTGATATTTCTCATAGCAAATGTACCACAAGTTACACGTGAGGTACAACCTTGGATATATGCACACCCAAACTTCTGTGGATTCCAGAACACTGCATACAAATAAAGATTCCAAGATTCACACTTGCCCACCGTGGACCTCTGCAACAAGTTAAACCAAGGTAATACTGGTAGAAATTCTTAACGAGGTATAGGCGGAAAAAGTGATATGAAGTAAAATTATGTTCTGATTACTCCCAATGACCAAAAATTCAGATTTACAGAAAGAAAATTAATCGAAAATTGAACTAATTGATCATTTTCGTATCTGCATAAGGATAATATTTTTTCGAACAAAGAGTAAGGTTAACAGAACATTCACAAAGTAAGATCATTACTGTTGACCATTTATCGGTACTTACTTGACTTTGCAGTCAGCACATTCCCTATTTTCTGGCAATTTAAGAAGCCCTTCCAATATCTGTTAACAATTTATCCAAGTAGATAAATTTGTAAGAAATAAAACAAAGAAGCAACTTGAGTGGACTAAACAGAGAGAAAATTATGTTGGATAAGGAGTTGAAAAATAGTGACCAGTTTGCAAATTAAGTAGGGAGGGACCTCATTGACATCACAAGCAAAAAGAAAAGAATCCCCATGAACAACATCATGTTAAATTATGATGCCCATGCTCTCTAAATCTAATGCTATTTCAACATATGCAACACTATATTTATTTACATAGCATGACTAGTTGTTTAAGAATGCTACAGTGTGAAAATTTCCAGCTCAGGCCAGATCCGAAATTGATGTGCAGTTCTTGATCAGCCAAATCCTGGAATGATATATATTCACAACCAACTACATCATAATGTCTGTGGTGCCCTACGTGGTTCAAAATACCTGATCCACTCATGACTGATAGGAAAGAGAGCAGTTCTGTCTAATTCCTAACGGTTACACTCAATAAACCTATAAATGAAGATGATGTATTATGGAAGGAAAAATTAATCATTGAAACATATTTTGGAAAATGTTCAACTACTGAAGGCACAAGGAATGTGGACGACACAATCACAATAATACCATCTACTAACGGAAGCCTGTATTTAGCAGTAAGAAGTTAAAAATAAATTAACGCGACAGCTTCACAACAATAAGAAAATTGCAAATACAAAGCAGGAACCTCGACCAAAAAAAGCCCCTGATTCACTGTAGGATTAAAAAAAGGTTTTTTTGGTTGAGAAAACAAAAATCGGACGATAAGCCTCAGCCTTGAACTCCTAACCTAACAATATCAAACCACACCGCGTGAAGATCCAAATTATTTTATTATTTTCACCTGATGAATAACCCACAGAACACCAATCAAAATATCAACGCGAGAAGCCAATCAGACGCCAACGGGACGGCAGATCTTAAAAATTCAACAGTTGCAATTGTTAATCGGCGAATCAAAGAAAGAGGCATAAAAAGAACACCTATCTCGGGGAATCAGAACATCATAAAATCACGCATATGAACAAAAATCATTGGGAAAAAAGAGAACAATATGGAAGACCTTTTTTTGTTTGGCATTGAGCTCCTTCGAGACGGAGGCCTTCCCGTTCATGTTGCCGATCGGAGAACTGAATCGACGCAAGAGAGATTTGTGGAGAAGAAGGAGAATAAGAAGGAAAGGTTGACGATGCCTTCTTCTCCTTTCTCTCTCCCTTCCGCCCCCCTTCTCTCCCCGCAAGCCAAGAGAGGAAGAAGAATCCGGTTGGGAGAGGAACAAAACAAAACAATGATCCTCCCTTTGAGTTTGATTCTGTCTCTCCTCTTTTATTTATTTATAGTTTATTTATCGACCTATTTCGAAAAACTAAAAAATCTATTTCTAATTTTTCTACTAATGATTGATTTCGGTTATTATTATTTTTCTATATTTTAACTTTGAAATATTAAAATTTTAAATATATATTTAGAAAATTATTAAATAAATAAGTTTTAAGTTTGAAATTGAATATCAGGTCGAGACGTTTGCGAGTTTGGCCGAAATTGAAAGCTTCGGCTCAAACTCTAAACCGTGGCGGGTGGGAAGCACGCGCGGATTTTTCACGTAAGCAATATCGAAAGCAAATTCTTTTTTATTATCGTTATTCCACCATATATTGAGTTATTATTTTCAGGTGCTAGTTTGCTATGTGCATTAATCGCAAAACTCGGATTGATTTCAGAAGAGCCAGTAGCTGCTCTGCTCGAGAAATCGACACCATACTTGTTGGCTTGGCATTGGTGCTCGTCTCCGCTTCAATTTCAAAATCTAATCCAACTTTTAATTCGGCTATTCGTTGGATTGTGAATTTTTTTGCCGATCCATCGTATTGCGTTCTCGATCCCACCCTGAAGTCCCGACCCCGCGGAGACACCGCGTACCGCATCTCCAATATCAATTTTATTTACAGTTTACGTTGCAACTTGAATTTAACTTATTTTCCAACAAACTGCGTTTGATCTTAAAAACTCTGATTTGTTTAGTTGAATTTAAAATAAATTCACTCATTTAATTTTAACTCAAAAGCTTATTTTTAAAAAATATATAAATATATTTTTTTAAAAAATATTTTATAATATTTACTATATAATATATATTTAATTATATTGTTGTAGTTAATATAATTTTTTATATTTACATATTATCTCATTAAATTATTATTTTAATATTAAAGTTTAAAAAATATTTTAATTTAAAAATTATTAAATTTTGAAAAGGACCACTCAGCTCGACTCGTTTAATTTTAAATTTCTATTTTTAATTATTTTTTTTATTTGTTAGAATTGATATATTTTAATAATTTTGTTTTAATCGTGTAAATAATTTTGAATATTTTGCGATTTTAAAATGTTAAAAATGAAAAGGTCTTGATATTATTTTGATTTTAATAATTTTAATCGTTTTGATACGTTTTAATCAATATATTTTAATAATATTATAATTTTAATCGTTTGTCATAATTTCAGTTGAAACGTTTTAATTTTAAATGAATTGATAAGAGACGCGTGTCAGAAAGTCCTGACGAATTGTTGTTTGGCGGCCGACCATCGAGTTGACCAAGCGCGTATACGACGGCACTGAGCTAGACTACATCAGAAACACATTATCAAGCATTCCTCGTATCATAGCCCAGCCGAGAATCCAAGTTATATAATTACATTGCATTCAATAATCTCGTAATTTGGTTTGAAGGGAAGGTCAATGGCTCCCCCGCATTAAAATATTTTTCGTACCGCATGTGTTATGCCTGTGCGTTATGCAAACAAGTCCTAAAAACATCGAACCATTTATTCTGCTTGTGAACTTTTACCTCACGAGTCACGAGTATGGACAGAGTTTCAAGGAAAGCTGAGCCTACTATCCCGTCCCTCTTCTATTATTGAAGATATTCTGTGACTAATGAGAAAGTTACGAACCGATTTGTGTTGGCTTTATAATGGATAATCTAGTCAGAGAGAAACAATTGCATTTTTCAAAATGAACGTGTTTTCAAACATTATGTGGTCCAGTCGATATCTCATATGTAGTGTAATTGAGGCTTAGCTTGCTCTAATAAACAGAACAAGAGGTTGAAATGTAAAATGCTGGAACTGACCTATAAATGTTCCTCTATATGTGCAGAGGGACTAGAGCAAAAACGAGGCAAGTCAGATGCTAGAAGTCGTGATTGACCGCCTTATCTAGCTGCAAGGGAGATAGTAATAAACTTTTGTAATAGATACAAACTGATTTCTAGTTACATATTTATTCTTTGTCTTCGACAAAATTATTAATGATAAATTTCAGCTGCTCTATATATACATATACTAATCTAAAAATTTTAATTAAAACTTTAAATTTCAACCAAACTATTTTTTAAACAATTAAACAAATATGAATATTTAATTTTGGTATAGTATATGATAAATTAATCTCATATTGAATAATTAGATAAATAAAAATACATCTAATACAGAAAATTATAATGTCAGTTGTATATAACTCCTTCAAAATTTATTAAATTACATATTTATTCTTTTAACTCAAAAAATTATATATAACTTCTTAAAATATTATCAATTTGTATATTTCTCCTTAAAACTAAAAAGATTGCATGTAACTCTTTAAAAAAATGTTCAAATTACATATTTCTCCTTAAAACTTAAAGAATTGTAATTTTTTTTTATTAGATACTTTATGAATTGGAAAAAAAATTTAAATATAAATTTATCATTAAAATCAATAATATTTATAAAAAATTGATGGAGTCTAGGTTTGAGATCGGCTTTGATTCATATAACCCCTCGAGGACTTGATTTGCTAGGTTACTTTTTTGCCACTCTGCATAAGAGAGAACTATGAAATGAGATTGCTAGAAATTCTCCGACTATGATCGCTCCAACGCTCAAGTCAAAATAGATATCAATAATATGAATATAATGAATATTTGGTCATTAGTTCCTACCTCTTCAAAGACTACTCATTTTATATGGTATGACTTGTATCTAAATCTAAATTCCAATATTTTTTTTATCGAGATTTTAGGCGGACTCTGTGTAATAAATGTCCTTACACATTGGATCTTTCAGGATTTATTCCCAAATTTAGACCTGAGGTATTTGAGTTTATGGAATCTTGACTTAGATACACTGCTGAGTAAACCAAAGTCCGGATAGCTCGATATAATTGCGGATTGGGTTCCATAGTTTTGAATCGAGACATGTCTTCCCTTGGGCAACTTAATCTATAGTTTATCTTTATACTTAGTCCTCATCATCCCTTAACCTTGGTGCTAAGTTAGATCAAACTTCCCACAATTCGGTATAATAGAAAACATCGTCTCGGATTGGCTAGCCTATTCTCCAATCCTGATCTTAGAGTTAGTTCATATTATTTTTGCCTTGGATTTATATGAATCATCAGAAAATATATATCAGTTTGACATCATTTATAATGAAATGAAAAAATGAAAATTCTTCTGATTGAGTGTAGATTATTTAATAGAGAACATGAATAAAGAGTAACTCTAGATATGATTTATATCGAGTATCTTGAATATGAGCTTAATTGAACTCTAATTCTAGGTAAGATTGAGGTAAAATAAGTAAAAAGTAAGTCACACTGAAATAAACTTAAACTAAACTAAGGAAAAAATAGTTATTTTATATATTTGATTGAAATTTAATACGAGATAAATCGTTCAATTAAATAAGAGAGAAATTTTTGCAATAATGACCTAACTATTGATATTTTCTCTAACTAAGTGAGGAATATTTTTATTTTTTTAGTTTAGTTTGAATAACGTTAAACGATATATATTCTTCAAATATTTCTAAATTTAATGATAAAGATATACCCAATGAATTTTTTGCAATATATCAAGTAATACAAAAAATTATTTCTTTTTTAAATTTGGATGAGAAGTATGCAATTTTAAAAATTTCGAGAAGTTATATATAATTTTTTTAAATTTCAAAAATATACAATTTAACAAAAGTTTAAAGACTTATATATAATTTTTTAAATTATAAAAAAATGATTTGATAAAATTTTTAAGAATTATATGTAATGTTTTAAATTTTTTAAAAAATAACTTAATAGGATTTTAAAAAATTATATATAATCGATCCAAAATTATATCTCATCAATTTAAAATGTTAAAATAATTTAATATTCTTTTGGGATCCTCCCAACAGTCGCGAGCGCTTGTTTTCGTTGGCATCCGCTTTTCCCAAATTACGATCCTGATTTATAGAAATCGACAATTCGGCACGGTTCTGGCAAACGTACGATCCGGGTTCTGAAACCGACCCGATCTGGCTCGTGGACCTCGGTTTGTGGAGAACCCGGATCCACTGTCACCGCCTTTGAAAAAGATTTCTCCAAATAAGGGCGGTGTCGGCGGATGGCTTCTCGTATTCGTGGTTGCGTCCCTCCTCCCATCGTTGGTGCCCCAACTCTTTTGTCTCTCGCGAGCGATCTCCACCTCCTCTTACTGGTGAGCAATCGCCCTCTTCTCTCTCTGTGTGGCCGCTGCATGCTGTCAGTTTTCAATTTTTTTCTCTAGTTTCACTTCGTGGTGCGACTTTGGAGCTTTGTTGTGTAAAGTCTTTTTTTTCTTATTCTTTTGTGGACTTCGATTCTCAACCTGCACATGTTTTGTGGGGTTATAGCTGTTCAATTTTAAACCTGCTGTTGTGCGTTGTTCATTTGGAACACTGATATGGTTTATGTTACTGCAAACAATATGACATCTTATTTGCACTTGAATTGTGGATTACTTGCTTCTGTTCAATCAAATGTGCTTTTAATGTTTATAATTCTCATCCTTGTGAATGATAACATAGTTTATTTTTATTTTATTGCTGTGCAATTCTCTTAAGGCCCTTTATTGATCGGCTTTTTTTATAGGCACTTGGGAAACCATGCTTCTGAGTGGAAGCATGGGCTCTTCGACCATGGCTGTAAATTTTGCTTCTTGCAATGTGAGGCATAAAACCCTTTTACCTTCCTTGACTCGGGGAAATAGCCCAGCAAATGCCCTTGGTCCTTCTGTGTCATTTCCAAAACTTAAGATCCTGTCAGTAGCTCGTCAAGAAAGAAACATATTTGTCTCAAGAGGTATGTTGCTTTTCATTTTGTCTATTAGAACTAGTCATTTTTTTAAAAAAAATTCTAACTAAAGATAACATTGAATAATTATGGTAATTTAATTACTACCGATTCTGATAATGAGAGAATTCCCATATTTTGGAATTTAATTCTATCCTTTTTTAGCCAGAAGCTAAATCCTTTACGCTTAATTGCCAAAATTGAATCACATATTTCTGAAGCATACGTATTGATTTGGACGCTGGAGGCAAGTAAATGGCTTAGATTATTCAATTGGGCATATTCTGAGAATGTGGTTGAAGAGTTTGATCAGTTCACTTGCTAGAAGTTCCGATTAATTTGAATGATGTGTCATTTTGAGTAATTCAGGATGATGTTTGTTTTTAGTCATTCAATCACAATTTTAGATTAGAGACTCTTTTAGGGTGTTTTGGTAGGCATAAAAAAAATATAAAATTAATGTCTATACGATTGGGTCATATTGTTTTTCAAAGTGATCAATTTCCATGTTGATTTTTGATGGCAGGGATGTCTACGGAACACCTACTGCATACTTCTAAACTGCTATTTGGAGGAGATTTATTTAGCAGTCCAAAGACATTACCTCTGTTTCCCTTTAACTGCAAGGTTCAACCCAGGAGTCTATCTGTCCCGAGAGCATCAAAGAGTTTCATCTATCCTTTAATGGAGAGCAAGCCAAGGTGGTGGTGGAGGACATTAGCTTGTGTGCCCTACCTTCTTCCTATCAGTGACACATTGGTGTATGCCGAGGTCGGCTTTCATCTGAAAAACTTATTGGAACAAATTGGCTTTTTGACAAATCCTTTGACCGACACCTTTGCACTACTTCCAAGCTGGTCTATGCTGATATTCTCGTACATAGCTTATCTCTGGATTATAAGGAGGAAGGAGTGGCCTCATTTCTTGAGGTTTCATTTGGTTATGGCAATGCTTCTTAGTTCTACAGTTCAGATTGCCGGAGTTGCAAGCGGTTGGTTTCCTCGGCTACTATATCAGGGTGATATGCAAAGCTATTTTTGGATGACTTGTGTGTTCGTGCAACTGTTTACAGTGCTTGAATGTATTAGATCTGCACTCAGAGGAATGTATGCAGATGTCCCGTTTGTGAGTGATGCTGCATATATGCATGCATCTGAAGCTTGATGAAAGAGACTTAGTCATGCAGTGCTTCTTCTTGGCATTTCTTTTTGCTCCTTTTATTCTCAACGATTGAAACCTTTAACAATCTTTTCATAGGATGGCCAGTTTTGCTCAGATTAGAAAAAATTGAAGTGGTCTGATTCTTGGTGTGATGTTGAACGTCGGTGTTAAGTGGAGCTAAAAACGGTGATTCTCAGAATTGTTTCTGTAGTGTTACCGCATGCGTGAGAAGTTGTATTATAAAGACTGCAAAATAAAAAGAAATTCAAGGGCTGCTGGATATATTTTTAGGAAATTTTTATTTTTTCAATATTATTCGAAATGACCAGTAAAATATTTTTGTTTTTAAATATTATTAGAAATGACACCGAAAGCCCATGAGTGGCAGTCAAACCAATCTTGGCCTGGTTTGGGATTTGAGCCGGTTGGACTGAACCTGAATCGCTCCTGGGAAAGCGGGTTTAATGGGACGTGTTTTAGATTTGATAATTCGGATTCAAATATTAGATTTGAATAGGATTAAATTTATAATATTATATTAAATATGTCAATTTAAATTTAAATTATTTATTAAATGAATTAAAATTTTAAATCCCAACACGATCCGATTTTAAACGAATAATTCGGGTTAATCTGAATTAATTCATTTATTAAACAGATTTATTCATGATCAATTTAATCCGAATTAACTTATTTAATTAAATATGTCATATTTTGACTCATAATTATAATACAATATTTTTAATATATAAATAATAATTTAAAATTACTAAAAAATATTAAATAAATTTAATTATTTTAATTAACAAATGGGTTGATTTAATCGGACTCATTTAAAATTTGTTAAATAAATAGATCAATCAAATTATAAATAAATTATACGAGTTTATCCTATTATAATTTGAATTTATTTTTATTGTAATCGATCAACCTAATTATAATTTAAATTTAATTATAATAAATTTGAACACGTTTAGTTAATTCGAATCGAATTAATGAGTCGGGTCCTATATATTGTAAGGTCTAACCTGGTCACGGCGGTCCAGCCGAGGGCGCAAGAATCCATAGTCGGTGAACCGGCGGACTACCCGAATCCAGACAGGCTTGTCTTTCACGCAACCGAGTAGGGTACTCTTCCTCTCTCCCTCTTTCTGCAACCGCAGCCACGACGAGCCCGTCGAGCAGGGGAAGAAGCCGGGCAACTCGATTGTAAGACGTTCCCCTCGTTTCCATGCTTTAAGATTGGTCTGTTTTGAGAGTGAGTTGATAGCTCTTCCGGTGGATTTTGGATTTGATTTCTTCGCAACTTGATTAAGGGGATTTTCCTGAGGTTGATTGTTCCATTGGTGTAGATATATCTTTTGCGTGATTCATTGCGAGGCT
Organism: Trichopus zeylanicus subsp. travancoricus; assembly: GCA_005019695.1. Taxonomy (NCBI): domain Eukaryota; kingdom Viridiplantae; phylum Streptophyta; class Magnoliopsida; order Dioscoreales; family Dioscoreaceae; genus Trichopus; species Trichopus zeylanicus. Next base: position 599,029 of record RXID01022298.1, on the reverse strand, counting down.
TCTTGAGTTTCTGTCCGGTTTATTTTCATGATTTTCGGGTTGCTATACTGCTAGTATTTGATACTGGGGTTGATCCATCGTTCTCAAGACGTATCATATCTTGTAATATTGTTTCTGTTCGAATCGATCAATATTACTGCTCGCCTGTTTCTTTTTCTAGAAATTAACGGATTGACTATTCGCGATTAGAGGCTTTTGTTGTCTTTCCATGATTTCCCTCAACCTTAACCTTGGGCAATTATGGAGGGTTGGATGCCCATAGGTAAAGCAGTGGAGTGAGACTTGAGCTTTTTTCTAGTAAATACAAAATGATGCTGATTTTATTTGGTTAAGAGATAGTGAATGAGGGTACATTATGAAAATCACATGACGTTAATCCTCTGATTTTAACAATTTCTAAGATATACGATGGGATGAATCATGACAATCACAAGTGAACATTAGAATTTTGGAATTTAATTCTGAATGCTTTTCTGGAGATGGCAAGAAATGCTTATTTCTTTCTTGTTTAATTGTCCTACGGTTTCTATCTCTTTTGTAATTCATTTGATTGCTACCCGGTGTCGCACTTGAAATTCTTAATGCCTTGGATGTGTTGGCCTTGAGCATTCTCTTAGTTGTTATGTAGTTCATTTATATACTTGTTTAGGTACAAGCATAATAAGTAATCTCAGATTTGAGGTAACCGTCAGGGGCCCTGGGTCTCGATTGAGCAGTTTAAAATATAACCTGTAAATCTTTGTGGCAAATTTTCTTTTATTGAAGTATTTCAGCTGGTCGCTTTACTTTTATACACATTTTGGGAGAAATAAAACGCTGTCTTGCTTCCTTCCTCTGTAGATTCTTTCAGTCTGGATCAGATAGATCACCTCATGGGTGGCGACTCCTTTAATCTGACTGACAATGGAAAAGGCAGGTCTCAGGGAGCTCATAGTTGGAAGCCATTTGACAAGAAGGCTGCTGTCCATGCTGAAATTGCAAGGGTTAATCAGCTTCCTTCTAATAGCAGCTATGCAGTACATCGGATGCGGGTGCTGAACAGACTTTTATGCCTTTTATCTAATGAAGTGAGTAGAAAATTACTTGAGAATTGAAGTTTCATCTTTATTGGAAAAAAAATGGAAGTTGATCATAGTACTTCTTTTGTTCATTCTTTTTTCCTACATATGCTTTGCTACTGTTTTGTAGAGGACAATGTCACAGGACCAAGAGCTTGAGTTGCTTTTTGCGGGGCTTTCCTTGTGAGATGAGCAAAGATCTCTCTTTGCAGGTGACAAGTTGTTTTGTTTATTTGGTTTCTATTGTCAGGCAGGTTTTGTTTACCCTTCAAGGGAATATCACTTTGTGCAGGTGCTGAAAATCTTTATACCCTTGAAGTGGAATCCTGTATCGGACATCTTAAATGAGCAGAAGAGCTTTTATCGCTGTGAGGATCTGAGGATCTGATACTAGTAGTTGGCTCTGTTTGCATAGAGGCTTCCATTTGCTCTTGTACATCTTGTTGTTTGGTTTAAGTGAAATCAAACCTGCCTCGTTACATCTCTCTGCTGGTATAGATTCTTTGGATTTAGTCTATGGCCTTGTTTCAAGTTTATGATATTCTGAATTTGGTGTAGCTTGAACTATCTTCCTAGATGCTAGGACCTGTAATATATGCGCTAAATTGTGGGTGTTACACTCTGGATGGTAAAGTCCTGCATGGCAGAGTCTGCATAAATTGGCTTCTTTTGTTTTCTTTTCTTTAGTCAATTTGATGCGTAAAAAATGATACTAACAATTAAGTTTAAAAAATGTGTTGGTTGTGGCTGTCTGTAGTTGCTCGCATTTTTTCTTTGTTTTTTTCCTTTGCTTCGTTTGGGCTCGTTTTGTTCATAGCTTCATTCAACGGCCTTTGTTTATTCTTGTGGCAGAGTTAAGTTTTTTGAGAAATCTGCAACCATAAGTTATTCGTAGTTACCTCAAATATTGATGTAGTGATTATATCAATTTCTGTATGTACAATGTCATTGGTTAAAATTTTATTTGAAGGAAAATTTTAAAAGTAAATTTTAATTATTCAAAAAAAAATTACTGGCGTATGAAACATCTTTTGATTTGAAATTAAGATTAAGACTAAAATATAAAAAATAGTCTAATTGTATTTTTTTATTTTTGAATGCTAATTTAATTAATAAATGGTTAATTTTTTTTTGAATATTTATATTATTGAATATATTATTTATTGAGATTTAAATAAATAAATATAAAGGTAAAATGATAATTTAATTTTTAAAATAATATAAAAATATTTGTTTATATATATTTAAATGATAGAGACAAAATAATTCTGATTTTGGTCTTTTAATCAAATGCAACCAACTGCTCTGCTGGACGGATAAGTCGGTGGTGATCATTAAACAGGTGTCAGGTGATAAGTGAATAGCTTACCGTAGAGGATGTAACCATGTGAAGCACGCCCTGCATTTGTCCTTCAAAATTTGAGTTGCGAGTTAGGCCTAGTCTGAAGGCAACTGCTTCGTTTAACGGGCATCCATCTAGTTTATCTTTTTACTTCCTACAACTGCGCTGCGGCCTTGTACTCGCTGCAGCAAATGCAGTTGTTGAATGTGGACCACGGGACATTTACCGCGTCGCATCTAGCGGGGCGAGACCAGTCAGCTGACCAAATTTACCAACAAATGCCCAAACTACCCCTCGATTTAAGCGGAAGGCACAAGGTGGCGCCCAAATTGACATATATATCACGAAGTTCTTGCAGAACATTGCTTGCAATTTGTGTCGTCGTCAAATAATTAAGCCGTCCTTTTATCACGACACTAACGCAATCAAGTGACGAAAACAACAAATTAATGAATGCTGAGTCACTCCCGAGTCACGCAGGGTATCTTGCTTAAATCCTTCACAGCGTTGGTCGGTTCGGCAATATGGCAAAAGAGGAATGGATTGTTCGTTCTTGAAACTATGTGCTCGTCGTGGGAGCACCTTACCAAACATCCACTTGTGATGGTTATAATTAACTGCAATGAATTAACGAAGGACAAGAAGGTTGGGGGTTGCGGACTGGCGGATCGGAGACGGCCTTGTCGTGCAAGATGTTTAACTAAACTTGGCAATATTTGTTTAGTTCGTGTCTCGGAGGGGGCGGGGGGCCTACCTTCGTGGTTTTCTACTGAAACATGTGGATAACCCCCAGCCCGTGGTTTTCTTTTTATTTATAAATGGGGTCTCCTCCCAGGAACAACAATACCACTGGCAGGAGAAAGCGCGAAGAGGAAATGGATCCAGTCCAGGGAAACAACAAGGTATCAACTCTCTCAAAAATCATCTTCTTCCCGATAATATCTTCTCGAGGATTATGATCTTCTTTCTCGAAAGGACAACCCATCATTCTTCCCTCTCTCGACAGAATATTTTTCTCGTCTTATACGTTCCTTTTGAGGATGTTTCTCTTTCTTTTTTTGGAAGATTGAAGTTGAATCTTATGCTCAAATGGCCGTGTATTTCTTACACTCAAGTTCGTGCTCAACCTCCAACATCTTCAGAAAATCCCAGGCTCCATCCTTACAATCCAGAACCTCTCAGATGGTTTTGGGTATTTCTCTGTAGAATGTAGCGAGGAGCTCTTGTTCTTGCCTTCGAGTAAGCATTTTTTTCTCTGGGAAAAAAAAAGAGATCGAAATTGAAAATTGCAAGAAAGGGTTCATAACTAAGGTTTGTAATCGGCGTCTCAAATTTTTTTTTTTTCATTGTTTTTTACAGTCTCAGATACAACTCACAGCTAAGATAGAGAGGGCGGTGGTGTAATTGACGAATTTGTGACCTTTTGTTTGTGCTTCGGTTGAAGCAATGACAAGTGTGCTGTTTGCTAATCACATTCAAAATCGTACATGTATATAAAAAACGAAGCCGAGTTGCAGGTCTTTTATTATATTGGTGGAGTCACTTTCCTGTGGACCAAGTTTTGATATGGGCCACTGACCAACCCTGGCTCACGGGAAACCAGACTATTTCCATAGACAACTGAAAAGCACTTCTAGCTGTTCGTGATCCTGCTAGTCTGGGCAGTATTGCTTGGTGCATATCTTAATTTAGTTTAGCAGATAAGCTTGCCAACGTGTAGTAGCTTTACTCTATGGCAATAATGGCGAACAACGTGGTCCGAATTATATATTTTAAGGAGAGTTTGCAATGAATGGATATGCGGATGTGTTCCAGTCTCAAAGTTTTCTCTGTATTTAGGGGAAAGGCAAGATCAACTTGAAGGACTCTATGCTGATATGCTGCAAGCTCTACATCTCAGAAACCCGGAATAGCTCAGCCTTGGACGCAATAGAGAGAGCCGCGAGGTTCGATCCGGAGGCCGCAATCGTGAACAAGTTCCAGGACGGGGAATACAACCGGGTGCGCTACACCCTCGTCTCCTACATCATCAAAGACAGCATCAATGGCGTCACCTACAGCCCGATGCGCGGGACATTGCTTGCTATGGTCGAGGCAGCTTACGCCGCTATCAATCTCGAGCAGCATTCCGGCACACACCCGCGTCTCGGCGTTGTGGACCACATCTGCTTCCATCCCTTGGCTCGTGCCTCCTTGGAAGACGCAGCCCAGATTGCCAAGTTGGTTGCGTCGGATATCGGCAACGGGCAACAAGGTAAAAGGGTCAAAAACCATAGAAACTGCTGTAAAATATTATATCGGATTGCTGACGACTTAGGTGTCTGAGGTAGTGCCGGTATTCCTATATGAAGCTGCGCACCCGTCGGGGAAGGCGCTTGATTCAATCCGGAGGGAGCTGGGATTCTTCCGGCCCAACTCGATGGGAAACCAGTGGGCCGGCTGGGCCCTGCCTGAGATCCTACTCGAAAAGCCCGATGAGGGCCCAATGCACGTGAACCGGAGCAGGGGCCTGACGGTGATAGGCGCGAGTCCATGGGTGGAGAACTACAACGTGCCAGTGCTGACCGTGGACGTGACGGCGGCACGGAGGATCGCCCGGATGGTCAGCGCCCGCGGCGGAGGGCTGCAGACGGTGCAGACGCTGGCGCTTGTCCACGGCGACGACATGACCGAGATCGCCTGCATCATGCTGGACCCGAGTCGAGTCGGCGCAGATCAGGTCCAGAGCCAGGTGGAGATGATTGCGGCCAAGGAAGGACTGGAAGTGGAGAAGGGCTACTTCACTGATTTCTCCCAGGATATGATTGTCGACCGGTACATCAAACTAGTCACGATTGATTCCTGAAATGCATGTATGATTGGATGAACAACTAGTGACTGTAATGTGTTCAATAAATTGACGGCCTGCGTTCAATCTGAATTGCTTTTCCTTCTGCTGTTTGCTCTCTGATCTGTGACCGGGTCGGAGACGCGGCTTTCTTCTTTGTAAAGTCCAAATGATTGGAGTGAGATATACCTGCAGGGTGTCAACTCCCATGGCCTTGGCTTGTCCTTGCAGGGAACTTGTTGGTTCGCCAAGCGTCCCGAGATTAGCTGCTCTACAGTGGCATCACCTACAAAGTTCAAGTCCTGTATACCTACTTGTTGGGAGTACATGTATGTGCCTTTGAAGCGTCATCCCATACGGAATTCAAGAAAGTCGCCGCACATTTAAACAAGAGTTTGCGTCGAAATTTATCTTCCATTTGTTGATTGTGTGCCTAGTCATAGTCATTAGAGACAAGCTTCTATGCCGATGCTCGGAGGTTACTAATAGAGAATCAGAGTTGGTAGGGGGCCGAAGGATGGGGCAATATTTTTCATAACATAAAAATGGTAGAAAGGACCTCCATTATTAAACCACGTTTGATTCCTCTCTAAAAACCTCTGTTGAAACTTGAAACTATTTCTCAATGTTTTGTCGTGCACGAGCCGCAGTGCCCTGCTTCCTTTACAGGCCCTTGTCGGGAATCCCACCCTGACCCCTCCTCCCCCTCATCCTGAAAATTTCAATTCTAGAATCTCCTAATACAAAACACTTCTCTCACACTCTCTCTCTTATGTTCTCTTTCTCTCGTGTGCATCCTGTCCTCCGCATTGAGGGCGTGTCTCCTCTCTTGCTGCTGCAGTTGAGAGGGGGTGAATGGATGGACTACGTCCGAGGTTGACTTGCTGCCGTTGTTTTAACGGTTGCGAGGAGAGAAGTTTGGTGAGAGAGGAGGAGAAGGGAGGACCTTAATGGGAATCTAATCTACCTAGTTTGAAAGCCTGAGCTGCTGCTTGCTTATGTTTGCGTTGTCTCTTTTTTTCCACGGGGGACTTTTTTTAGGTGAGAGGCGTGGGCAATGGGGTTTGCCTCGGTGTTCCTCTGCTGGTCCTGTAGCCGTGCTGAATAGATCTCTGTCGGAAAAAGTTGACGCCTTTGGAGCTCTTCTTCCGCGGCGAACTCAAGAGGTCGTTTCGAGGGCTGATTCAGACCGTGTTCTTTGCTTTCCCAACGTGGGCTTTTTCTCAGATCTCTCTCCCTCCCTCCAATATATTAGCCTATATTTTTTCTTTTTCTTTTTTTTTATCGATGCGTCTTCATTGTTTTCCTCGAATTGCTGGTGGTTTCTGGGATTGAGAGGATCGTTTGACGTGTATTCACAGCAAACCTGATTCTTTTCACGCCTTCTTTTTACATGCGTTTTGTCTTCCTTTCTAAAGGAGAGACCTTCGCCTTCCTTCTCCAACGGGACGCCTTATTACCCTGTGTGCGTTTCCTTTGGCAGCCAGAGATGGCGAGCAGATCGGGTGAAGACGCCGGCTTTCTCTTCGCCGATGAAGAGCTAAGCGAGATGAGCGGGCTGAAGAGGGATAGGGACTTAGTCGAGGTGACGTGTGGGTGCACCAGCCACCGATACGGAGACGCGGTTGGGAGGCTGAGGATTTTCTCCTCCGGTGACCTCGAGATCACCTGTGAATGCACCCCGGGTTGCGAGGAAGGTTTGTTCGATCTCCTCTTCTCCTTGTCTTCAAGCGCATTCGGATGATTCCATGCTTTGTTTCGTTTTATTACAGTTGGGTCTGCAGATTGTTTGGGCTTTACGCATTCATGCACCCATGGTGTTTGATACCGGACTTCCCTTGCATAACGTCCTTGTGCTTGATGGCATTTATCCTTCTTTTGGTGCAAGCACACTCATGGTGCCATTTCTATCACTGCTTCACTGTTTGTATGCTTTGTCTTCCATTTTCTTCATCGAATATCTCAAATCCTTCCCACGATCATGCGCTTTGTCTTTTATTTCATGCTTTGCCTTCTGTCATTCTTAGTGCTCTTATTCTGATGCTACTACTCCTTTGACCATTTGCTTTCAGTTTGTCGAAGCTTTCGCGACCGTCATGCTGCATATTTAGCCGTCTTGCCTTCTGATTGTTGCTCCTTAGTTCCATTCCTTGTTGTTTCTATGTTGTTGACGGTTTTCTTCTCTGTTCTTTGTGAATGTCTTCTTTCATTTCTTCAGTCATAATTTTCTAGCAAATACCATGGTCTTAGAGGCTATTATGGAAGTAGCTTTTCTTGTCTTGTGTTCATTAACTTTGAGAATGAACTCATTTTCAAACAACAAAAGAACATACAGAAAAATGTGAATAAGGTCCCAATTTCGAGTTTGAAAGGGGAAAGAAAATATGCTTGGCCAATAGAACTGTTAAGCCAGCTACCAGTTCATGATAGCATTGTTTAAACATAGAATAGTAATTAAACAATTGATATTGATTCCAATAATTTCTAATGACATCTATGAATCATGCCTGGGGATTTTGACCTCAATTCTTTCCATGCAATATTATTACTTTTCAATATCCATAATGGCAGGGGTTCATTGGATTTTTAAGAATATTGCAACAGGGTCTTCCTTTTCACCTGTGCTGAGTAAACCATATTGTTGATATTGTTGGAGATTACAAAAGGCACCCCATGGAGCCACTGTTTTCGATTGGAGACCCCTGATCTGTCTGGATGTTATTATAGACGCCCAAACCCCAAACGATAAATCACTCCACAGTTTGATACAATAGCATTTTCGGAAAGATCATGATATGAGCTCACTTGAATAAGCTTCGGTTTACCTAAACTACCCTTTGAATAACTTCTGCCTTAGATTTTTAGTAGATCTTACCAAATTCGTACTTGGCAATGACTTGTATTGGTGCTCAATAACTTTAGTTTGAAAATCAACTGAAGTTTAGTATAGAAACATTATTGTCGCATGTCAAATGGCATGTAGCCAACAATATATTGGATTTAGTTGTTTCTCCATGTACATCTTCAGTTGGAGTTTTATTCAGATCATAAACTGAACTCATTGGTCTTAGTTTTCAGATTTAATTTTACCTGAAGCATTTATGTCTTTTCGTTTCGAATTGGTCCTGATTTTTGCTTTCTGAACTTTTTTTGAGACTTGTATTGCCTGATGATTGTTACTTATTTCTTGTTGGTTGATGATTTATTACATCAATGATTAGATAAGTTGACACCGGCTGCTTTTGAGAAGCACTCTGGACGGGAGACTGCAAGGAAGTGGAAGAGTAATGTATGGGTCATTGTTAATGGGGAGAAGGTTCCGCTAGCTAAAACTGTTCTGCTGAAATACTACAATCAAGCGTCAAAAAATATGAATGGATCTTACAAAGGTTCTAACGGGCAAACATGTCATCGTGATGAATTTGTTCGATGTACAAGGTGCAACAAGGAGCGCAGGTTTCGGTTGCGAAGAAAAGAAGAATGCCGCAGTTATCATGATGCTGTGGCAGATATTAATTGGACATGCTCTGAGTTGCCTTTTGACAGGTAGGTTTCTTTCTGAAATTGCGTGAGTCCTGTTCTTTGGAAAGATAGCATGACTTTAGATTTGATTTTTTTTTATTTGCTGCACCATATTATTCAAAAGCCAAATTTGTTGCTTGTTAACCTATTTTGCAAAATCTGGTACTGTGCAGAATGGTTACATCTTGTTGCTAACCTTGTCTCTCCATGCTTTCTTCTTTGCTAATCACTACGAATCTTCAATCCACATGAAAATACCCTTATTTGTGTTCTTGCAAACGAATCATATTGGGCAACATCCAGTATTTTAAGGCCAGTAATTTTCTTAAAACATGGTAGTGTTCTGAAGAAACGAACACTGGCAGCATTAGACTTGGGTATGACTAAGATTATGTTATTTGAACAAGTATGCAAATTTGTAGGCAGTAGGATTCTTCCATTCTAAACCAACTTTTGGCCTTTGTTCTTCATTTTTCATCCTGCTCCATGTGTTCATGCAATTTGTGTTCCTCTATTATGTTAGGATAACTTGTGAAACTGAAGAAGAGCGAGCGAGCCGCAAAGTGCTCAGGGGGTGCCCTCGTTCTCCATCATGTAAGGGATGCACATCATGTGTCTGTTTTGGATGTGAGACCTGCCGTTTCTCAGATTGTAACTGCCAGACCTGCAGGGATTTTACAAGGAATTCAGAGGCTTAAAAGTACTATAGTGGTGAGACACCCTTTTCATGCATTGGCTCTATGCCATTTTGAGCCTTTGTGCGACCATTTTGTGGCACCATGTAAAAGTATTCAGGCGTCAATGACTTCAAAATTCAGTCGCTGGGTTCAGTTGTTGTCGGGGATCGCCACGCGTTCTGAAACAAACTTCTGTAGAGCTGTTGTCTACTATATTTATTGCTTCATGACTTGCTTGATTTTGAATTTTTGATTCATGTGATATCTGATTTTATGCTGTACTTCCCTGCCCCGCTAGAAACAAACGATAGAGTAACCTCAAAAGAGTCGCCTATCATTGTCCTCTAGACGAGTTTAGTGTTTTTAAAAAACAAATTTGAACTGTTCGAACACGAAAGGAAACTGATTGAATGGATATGTGGGACATAACATAACCCACTTCTCAAATGATACCAAATGTTTTGGCTTCAAACAGTTCTTCTGATAAGGGGGATGATGATGTGCTTGAACCCAGCGGGTTCCACTGCCAATGTAACTTTGTCATGTCACAATGATGCTTTGTAGTCGTTGGAGCTTTTTTCGTCAAATTTGCGTACCTTTTGAGCGAAAGCCATTAGCGTGGATTAGAGCTTAAGCACCACATTATCCCATGGAGTTGCTATTAATTGCAGGGAAGGCCAATTACCAGTAATCATGACAAGAAAATAACCTACCACTGAATGGCGGAACCCGCAATTGTCTCACAATACATATTTTCTTCCAGTAATAAGCAAGAAGTACTTGAACGCAGAATGACAATATCCGCAAATCCGGAGGTTTTTCATGATCCTCAATGTTTCCCCTGGAGCAATGGAGAGTGTACCCTTCATTGGGAATCGTCAAATAAGCTGCTACTCTTTAAGTTTATGCAGTACCATCATATACTTACGCGCGAAAATTCTAAGAGATATCAGTAATCCATATAAAATTTATGTAAAATAACAAAATCACATTAATAACCTTCACCTATTGCTATAGAGATTATATTCCAGTTCAACATGCAGCACCGAAATGGAGCATCAGCTACTGAAGATGTTCATCAGCGTGAACAAACTTGGTGCAATACACAGATTTATGGACTCCACCATGGATTTATTACTACACAGACTAAAGCCATGGGAGAAAAGTTCAAGCAACAATGCTTTGCAGATACTTCTCTAAGCTTTTGAAGAAGAGAAGCGGAAATTTCATTGTTGTGGCCTGCAATTTTTCCACTTCATCCGACACTGGATCTCAATCCACCGCAATGCCGACCACTGCTCCGGAGCTTGAAGAACGTCACATACCTGTGGAATCCATTGCTGTGATGACTTCATTCCAGTACTTCCAGCACTTACAGCCCAAGTTGATGCTTAGCGTCATCAAACGCCACAATTCTTGTCTTGATGGTACAGTAGGTCCTCCTGCATACAGTTCGTACTCTTAACGGTTTAACCTTTCTTTAGCTCTTCCAGGATTATAAACTAACCTTGTTTTTGTTATCGAGATGAAAAGTTTAGTAAACACGCAGTTATCACTCTAGTAAATAGTAATTGAATGAAATCCTGAACAAATCCCATGACAAAGCTTACCGGGCTTGAACGGTAAGAACAGCAGAGAAGGTGTAACCACCCGTTACTTTATAATGGCCCATTACTCGGGCCCATAATCTACAATCCAATAATCGCTTTTATTTATAGGCAGCTACCACTCACTAAATCCTGACGAATAGAGAACCAATTTTAAGGTAAAGAGTCTCAAGGAACGATCGTTGGGAGACGATCGTTATCGAGATTCGAGGTAGGTGATATTACTTTCGTCTGTTTCTCTTTACCTCTATTCGAATTAGGTTGAGTTATTTTCATCTATTTTTTTTTGTCTTTATTCCTGAGACAAGTCCATGTTGAATAATCAGAAAATTTAGTGACCTCCGTTATATTTAAGAGAATGATGATAACTTAGATCTAAGTAAAACTGAATAGAGAATAGATATATCTAATTTTTAAGGTGTTATACCAATCTATGACATTGAGAATAGAATAATTAGTGGGTTAGAATTGCAAAAATTCTCCATCTTCTTCCCCGATCGTCCGCTGTGCTCCGGCGACCGGCAGCGGAGGCGGCGGCGTGCGGCGCGGCGGCGTGCGGCGCTGATGCGTGCGGGCGTCATGCGCAGGCAGCACGGACCCGGTGTCGACGCAGTTCTGGCGCGTGATACGGCGTCGGGAGCGGCCGGTGGCGTGCGCACGACCGCGCAGGCCAGGGTCCGCTAGCATGCGGCTGCGCAGGCTGCTCGGGCTGCGGCGGCGCCTGCTTCGGCCTGACGGCACGGGTTGACGACGACCGGAGGCGCGGGAGAGCGCGGATTTGACGACGCCGGATGGCGTGACGGCCTGGCAGCCGTGGCCCAGCGGAGACGACGGCGTGGCAGCGCGGCGGCCTGGCGGCAGCGGCGGCGGCAGCGGCGACGGCTGCAGTAGAATTAGGGTTAGGGTTTTGAGCTGGTAGAAGGATTAGTTTTAATTATGGTTTTATTTAAGTTGGTTATGGTTTTGTTTTAATTTAAAAGTTGGTTTGGTTTGGTTTAGTTAAAAGTTGATTCTGGTTTTGGTTTAGTCTAAAGTTGGTTTTGGTTTAGGTTGGGTTCAGAATACGGTTTAGGTTTAGACTCTGGTTTTGAAATCGGTTTGAATCATGCTTGAGGTTAATCGAACTAATGATAAGGTGAATGGTTTCATTCAAATTAAGTAATCTGAATTCATGATTTGGTTCATTGAAATGGGTCTATTATTATAAATTGGAATTGAAATTTTTTGCAGATTAGATTTGAGGTATTTAGTAAGATCAATTAAATTGATTGATAAACTGATTTGGATTTGGGACAATTGAATTTATGATGGTGTTGAAATTTGACTGAGATACACAAATCTCATTAAGGATGGATTTGTAAGATGAAATCAAATTATGATTTGTTTGGAAATCGACGAATTGGTTATAACTTAGAACTTGAAGGACCAGTCTGTGAATTAAATTTGTATTAGGGACTTTTGTGAAAAATATATTGTAATTTGGAATTATTAAAGACTTGGGTGATAAATTACTGGATCAATGGTTGTTTATAATAATATGATCATTTGAGGTTCATAATGTAGAATGGATGGAAATTATTTATCTTGATGACGGAGTTGAAATTTGGAATGATATAGGGGCTAAATTCCATATATATATTTGAACAGTCGTAACTTTCTCATTGAGATTCGATTGGGAGGATTTAGGAGTCATTGGACTTGGTTTCTTCATGCTGATTCTATTGGTAGTCTCAAATCCTTCCTTTGATGATATCTTCTAGCTGGATAGTCTGATTTGTGATCGAGTCGACTTCTTTCTATCACTTGGCAATCTTGACTCGATATTTATTGTAACTAAGCCTTTGGTATCTTGGGGGACGTATGCGGTGGGACTCTATTTGACTGGTACCAGTCGGCGATTCCCTACTTCGGTACGGGATTTAGTGAAACTGTCAGACGTGACAGTAGTCAGTCTTCTGAGTGGTAAGGGACGTGATCCGTTGTGTGACTAGACGGGATCACCACTCCATCAGCGGTTGGGAGTACAGCGTGGTATGACTCTGCTTGGTAGGGGGTCCAGCTACACCCATATACTGATTTACGTGTAGATTGGTTCGACTTTGCTTGGTAGGGGGTGCGACCGTCTCCGTAATATCTGTAGGGGAGTCCATAGTCACCGTCCCTAACCATTGGCTATCGTGATTGCGATATCTTGTGTGGTCGGTCTCCTGAGTTGTAGGGGACGTGATCTGTTGTGTGACTAGACGAATCACCACTCCATCAGCGGTTGGGAGTGCAGCGTGGTGTGATTCTGCTTGGTAGGGGGTCCAGTCACACCCATAAGATATCCTTGTTGATTCATCCCTTACCGTGGATATTGGTTTACTTAATCACCATTGTCGTTGCATTATTTTTGTTACTACTGTATTAATTTTATTGTGCCACCTAAAAATTGATCTCTCCTACTGTTTTGGAGGAGGTAACTCCCTACTGAGTATTTGTGGCTTATTCTTTGATTGTTCCTATTCACAGGAGGGTAGCAGTTAGACATAGGTGACTACAATAGTAGAGAGCACGTGCGCGACTACACTGGGAGCTGATTTATTTACAGGTTATTTTATTTTATGTATGAGAAGACTTTTGAGAACTTGGGCATTTCTAGTGAGATTACGTTTTGTTATGTTATCAGAACTATATTTATATTTCTGAAATAAATTTTAATTTTATGTATTCTGTAAATCTTTTATTTATATGTTATCCATTTATGTTGTGGTTCGATCGGACACGGGGGTGTTACAGAAGGGACGTCTCCTTCAACTATCTCAACATTTGTCACTATGTCCGGAACGCAGTTAGCCCAGGAAACAGTTATTCCCTGTCAAACGTTCTCCACATGGTTTCCATCTCAACGCCAACCACATTATGAGCTTCAATTCTCTGAGGCATGATTCTTTGACTAGAATCGTTCCCGGAGAGAGAGAGAGAGAGAGAGAGAGAGAGAGAGAGGAACCACAGGGTTTGCGGAAAAGATGTCATGGAGAACATATATACACAGGGATACAGTCCGCCGCGAGTGTGCTTACGTCAAAGAAAGCATCTTCGCATTATTGCCTGTGGCGGACAATCTGTCTGATTTATTTCATAACGTTGTTGAACTCACTTTCAGTCAACAGACGGAGTAGAAGATGCAAAATGTGGAAGCAAGAATCGAATGATATATTATTTTGTGACTAAACTCCGTTGGCAAACAGGAATAGATATCAAAAGAAAGTTTCGACACACTATTGCTATTCTGGCCTAAACTTAACCAGTTTGAGGATAGTTACAACTTACTGTTTCATCAAAGGAAGGCCCCTCTTTTTTACATATCAAAGAAAAAGAAGGTGAAAGGCCAAAAATAAAAAATAAAAAAGAGAGAAGGTGCCTCATTTATTGACCTTTTGCATATAACCCTCCAAGCACTTGACATGAGCTAGCATTTAATCTATAATTTCACTCGGCAAACTCACATCGTCCATCTGCGTTTGATATTCAACCAGAAAGTCAACCAAAGTCTCCTGCTCTCCCTTGTTGATCAGCTGGAAGGACGACGCATATGAATCGAAACCCCAATTCAGGTTGCCCCCCTCCACCACTTCCAGCCCAATCCGCAATTGGATTTCGCCCGGTTCTACACTCCCTGTTTGATAAGGAACCGGGATTCCTGTAATTGCAACGTTCCAAGGCATGATTCTCCTCTTTATAGATAAATAAACAACCACCCACAAGTCACACCGTAAAAGTTCAAGTAACTGGTAATTGCAGCACTTGGGTGAATTAAAACTTCATATTACAATAAGAAATAAGACAAGTGCATAGTAAATACATTGTATTGTAAATTGAAACATGAGATCCAAGCAAAGGAAGGAAGAAACGCGAAAAAGGACCTTATCAAACTGAGGAGGCCAAATATGTTTGGTTGCCAAGCTAATGGTATCCTATTGGTCTCTCATCTTCCCCGAGGATTCACAAGCTGAGAGAACACAACGCTAGTTGTAGCTTCTTCTGGATCGTCATCGATGCCTGCATTTCCTCCCTCCATCACGCTTACACTGTTATCAAAAGGCTCAAGTCGTGTTAATTGGATACCAGGAATATTGTTTGTGCTGTTCTCATCGGGATCAGCCAATGCAGTCGCCTCCTCAAGCTGGAGAGAATACTCGAGATTCCACAGCACATCTCCCATTGTTGGCCTGTCAACCCCTTGTTCCGCTAGACACTTCTCAGCTGTCTCACCATACTTCCTGAGAGAAGCTGGATTGATCTTCCCCACCAGTGCGGGGTCCATGATCCGCTCCAGCGTGCCTTTCTTCTGCCAGCTCATTGCCCACTCTGCTATGTTCACCTGTTCCCTCGGGAGAACTGGGTTGAGAGCCGGCCTTGCACAGAGGACTTCCATTAACACGACACCAAATGAGTAGACATCTGACTTCTCGGTGAGTCGCTGCCTTCTGAAGTACTCAGGATCAAGGTAGCCGAAGCTTCCTTTGACTGCAGTGCTGACATGAGTCTGATCCAAGGACGGGCCAGTCTTTGAGAGTCCAAAATCTGCCACCTTTGCTACGAAGCTGTCATCCAAGAGAATATTAGTGGTTTTCACATCTCTGTGGATTATGCTCTGTGCTGCGCCTGTGTGCAGGTAATGTAACCCCCTTGCCGCACCAATGCAAATCTCCAGGCGCTGCTTCCATGAGAAAGCTGGGAGATTAGACCCATAAAGATGACTCCTCAGTGGCCCATTTGCCATGTACTCATAGACCAAAATCATCTCAGACCGTTCATCGCAATAGCCAATCAGGGAGACTAGATGCCGATGTCTGAGCTTGGACAGCATTTCAATCTCAGTCCGGAACTCAGTCAACCCTTGCTCAGATCTTGGATTTCCTCTCTTTACTGCGACCTTTGTACCATCTTCGAGCGTCCCTTTGTAGACCTTACCAAAGCCACCAACACCAAGAAGCAAATTTTCGTCAAACTTGTTTGTCGCATCCATGATCTCTTGGAACATGAAAACACGACCAAGATTTATAGAGGCCAAAGAGATGCAGCTAGCTGTCCCACTTTTGTGTGAGGCTGTTGACACTTTGCTAATGGTGTGGGAGTTCCCGTACAAGGGTAGCGGCAACCAGTGATGGGTATGAGGATTAGTTTTAGACTTCCGGACTGAGAAGCAGCAATAACACACCGCAGCCAATGCCACAGCAGCCAATGCCCCGATGACGACACCGATGACAATGCCAATCTTGTTCTTATTTGACGGTGACTCGGGAAGAAGATCGCTGACAGAATTGAGCCCATCCAAGCTTCCAACGTCATTGCTGATCTTCATGATCTCCAGTCCATTGAGGATTGCATTGCTATAGTCAGCCATTGTGTCCGGACCGACACTGATGCTCAATGTAGTGGAACCATTTGAAGAATTTGAAGTAAAATCCTTGTAATACGGTACAGAAAGATCGCCCTTGAGGGACGAAAGATCCAAACTTGCAATTGCAATGTCAGAATTGAGATAGACATTGAAAACAAGTGTGTTGAGAGCCTTACTGACTATATCACAAAAATGGAGACGGATCAAG
The DNA here is from genome assembly GCA_005019695.1 of Trichopus zeylanicus subsp. travancoricus. Classification (NCBI taxonomy): domain Eukaryota; kingdom Viridiplantae; phylum Streptophyta; class Magnoliopsida; order Dioscoreales; family Dioscoreaceae; genus Trichopus; species Trichopus zeylanicus. The sequence goes on along the minus strand of RXID01022298.1, from coordinate 582,402 downwards.
TAGGAGAAGCTCGGATTGACCGAGAAGACCCATGTAATATTGAAATTCAAATCTGTGACATTAGGATCTCCCATTGCATCAGCCGTGGAATAGACCAATTTTGGTGCAGTCTCAGCGGTCACACCAGGAGGATAGTTAATTGTGGACGGATCCACAGCCACCTTTACCGCAGAGCTGTTAACATGGAGATATTTGCCGTCGTTCTCCCAAGTCCTCCCGAGCGAGTCGTTCTGCGGGGTGAGCAAGGGGCCGCCGATGTTCAGCCTGTACATGGTTTCGAGGCCGAGCACCGAGAGGCCGCTGAAGGGAGCATTGGGAATGGCCAGAGCCTGGTCGTAGATCAACTCGTCGGGCAGCGAAATGACTTCAATCCCATTAACGAAGGAAACAGAGTTGTTGGAGGGGACGAAGGTGAGGATCAACGAGTTGGATGTCACGTTCAAGGAGTACTCCTTAAACAGGTATGAATCGTTGGAATTCTTGAAGGTGAAGTTGTTCATGAGGACCAGGTCGTTGGCGAGGACCGTTATGGGAACAGAGCTCAGGTCATGGTTGGGATCGGAGAGAGGACAGAAATAGAGGCGGACCCAGTGGCGGCCGGGCTGCTGGATGTCAAACTGGTAGGATGCGGGTTTTGAGAAGACGCGAAGCGATTGGCACACAGGAGAGGGGAGGTTGGCACCGGTGCCGGAGACGGCGCCATCTCCCGATGTCTTGAGGGAAAATGAGGTTTGCTGTGAATCGGGAAGAAAGACTTGTCCTTGGAAGGAGACATTTTGTGCAGAACCACAGGCCAGCAGGAAGCTGTCTGCGGGAGTGAATGCAGCACCAAATTGTTTGATGGCAAGGAAATAGATCATGAAAATGGAGAAAAAAATACAGTCCGAGAACCTCATCCTCCGCATCTACGATTACCCAATCTGCTCTCGGAAATAAAAGAAAAAATAAATATTCCCGAAAAATCTCACTAAATTTCCAAACCCTCAACCTTGAACACCAGAAGCATTATTCACACTCAAAAATCCAACTTTTATGGATCCAAACACGAAATTCCCAGTTGAACTAAGAAAAAGAAGTACTATCCAGAAAGAAAAAAAAATTGAGAAAACAGCAAATAAGGGAAAACAAGGAGAAGAAGAAAAATACAATGCCACTACCCTAGAAAAAGCACAAAAAAACTCTAATTTCCTATAGAAAAAAAAAAGCAACACAAAGTCGGATAGATCCACAAAGGTGAAAGCCAAATGATCGCCACCACCGGTTCTCCTTTCTGAAGAAACAATGCGGGGGCGGACAACGATGGCACGCTCCAAGAACCCGAGAAAAACCACGACTTTCCCTCTGTATCACAAGTCTACAACAGTAACAACACCAACAGGAGAGACCAGACGCTCTGCTCCAGGGAGGAGATACGAGCCCAAAATTCCTGAAAGAAAAAGGAGCTTTCTTCCGGGATTCCAAAGCAGTCTTTCCAGCCGGTGCGTTTGGGCTGTCAACAGGAGTGAAGAAGTTAACAGGACCCACAATCCCACGCACATCCACGTACACACATACGCAGAGTTGGAAAGATTTACTAAAAAGGAAAAAATGGAAGTAGATGAAAAAAATGAGAAACTTTCCAAAGGCCACACATAAGCGGAGAGGAGAGAATGAATTCTTCATTCATCATGTGGGTTTTTCATTTGGAACGGGCATCAGATCAACAACTGATGTCCATACTCTCGAGGAAACTGCAGTGAGCATCCTTAACGTAAACGGAATTGAACAGGACGACGCAAGTGAAGCAAGACAGATGATGCACTTCCGAAAGCAATTTGTTACTTATTTTAACACCAAAACCGAACGAGGTCTTAAAAAAAAAAAATCAAATTATATATTAAAAAAAACATACGAACCGAGAAACTTGTAATCCAAATCTAAATGTGAACCAGAACTTGAGCCTGAACCGATTTTTAAGTTTTTGGTTTAACGTGTAACTCGACCGTATTCCGGTTCACTTCGTCATCCGTGATTTCTAACAAAAGCCCCCAAAAGGGTTTTTGGCCTTGACACCAATGACCGTCAACCGACTCAACCTGGGGTAGTGTTTGTTGTCCTCTATGAACCGCATAAAGACTGGCTGGAATCAAGGGAGACGGTCGTATGCACGTGGCATCATCACCGCCGCCTTGGTCTTCCTCAATCAAAGCCGGAAGGCGCGCGGACCGGACAAGTCGAGTTTGAAGACCCAGTCCAAACGCACTACGTAATGCTGCACCACCACCTGTTGCCCAAAGTCCAATACCCTCGATCTATCGTCGACTATTAATTTTACAACTTAATTCTTTCATAGTTTTGAATAAGCATCGGATAGTGGTAATGGCTCATTGCAGGCTGTATCCTTACTACAACAATACGAGAGATTCGAATTAGGTATCTTCTCGCAGTACAGCTGTTCTTCTATGCAAAAAAGCCATGAGTTGAGGTCCACTACATTACACATATGTTCGAATGCCATTACTCTGTTTGAAGCCATCATCCTTTGGGGTTCAAACTGTTCAGGCAAACATTTGAACGGGTCAATTTTAAATTGAAATGTGAAATGGGTTTGGTCAGAGTTCAGAGGATCGGAATATATTGCCGTATGATTCGTATATCTAGCTTCGGTCGACGCAGATAGTCGCGAAGAAAAAAGTAAGAGGAAGAAGAATGGGAAGTGGCGTCTATTTGATCGTTGGATACGTGAGAGGAAGATGGTGGCGTCCTTTTGCACGATGGCGAGGTCCCACAAAAAAGAGCCGGATCACATGCTCACATGGCTCGCGTTCTCACATTCCGCGTTTGGAGTCGTGTATTGTCAGATAGAAAGAGTGAAGTTGTAAAAGAATTCCTTTACATGTTTCAATACAAATCCAGCCAAGCATTGGATGGATGATTCGCGCCTTACCCTTCTGAACGAACCCCCTTCACGTAGTACACCATCGTATTGCAGCATCTCTGTATAAAAAATGTTGAAGAGTGCGTTTGTTTAGCACTAGTCGAGGAAAGCCAGTGAGCTGAGTCCAGTTCTGTCAGTTCTACCGTTTAATTGATATCAAAAGGGAATTTTTTTTTAATTTTACCACAAGCCATAATTTTGGCGCTTATTTTTCAGAAAAAAAAAAAGCTACGAAATTGTTTGTTCCGTCCGAACCCGCGACTGAAGCGGGCTCCACTGCAACTCTCAGATTTGAGTAGTTCCTCTATTTCGATCCATTCCCATCTCTCATTATTTGCAGGGGGTAGTTAGGGTGAAGACCACGAGCGCGTCGCACGGCGGGGACGATGCTATCGGAATCTTGTATGTCGCCGACGAAGACGTCGTCGACGCGTCCGATCCTCCGCTTGCTCTCCTCCATCCTGACCAGGCCTCTCGCTGCTAGCTGGTCCGGCCTCTGCTTCAGCTTGTCCACAAGATCTGGCTTGTCCTGCCGCCAGCGCCAGTGATGAGCACGGTGGTCGAAAGGACGATGCCATCGCCGTGGAACTTGAGCTCCGTTCTGGAAGGAAGATTATTTGTTAGTTCGTCGGCCTATTTGTCCCAAGCTCGAATTATGTGTGTCTTGGAGTCTTGATCCAACAATAACAGAGAACAAATTATTACGCACCGTTTTATTTGGTTAAAATTTAAAATTTTCAAAAGTATTTTTTAAAAATTAATATTACTTATTTTTTAAATTATTATTAAATTAAATTATTATAAAAAAGTAATTATTTTTTAAATTTTCAATTATTATAGAATTAATTTTAATAAACAAAAAAAATTCAATTTATGCAAATAATTTATTAATTTTTTATTATATTTTTTTTGTCTGGCTTGGAGCACCAAGCACCCCACGCGTTGTCTTTTTGCGGGAAGAAAGAAATCCTGGGGGGAGACGTGGAAGGAAACCAAGTGAAGCAGGAATGGGCCACGCCATCTATTTTTTCGAACCCTAATTAATCGATCAATCAGTCCAGATCAAAAGTAATTCAACAATAATAATAATATTTAATTGAGCGTATCCCTCGACAAGATAGATTTGAGAATCGTTCCCTCCACGGGCCATCCGGGCCGTACCATCGATGCCCAGTGCAAAGTAGCCCCGCTGCCTCTGTCCTTTTCTCGTCATCCGGTTGGATTTTTTATTGGCCTGCTGCGGTGTGACCCGCCGTCCTACTGTTCATACGAGCAGCACCCTGACAAGATCCCACGCATCTGCGCGAGATACGATGGACACGGATCTCGAGGCAACAACGAGCGGGTGGGATGTCGTCGCATGCATGTTACGACTTAGCTGATAGACAAGGCTTCCGGGTCCAGCGAACTTGTCTAGATGAAATAGCTCGCACGGTTCAGCTGACCGCTAACCAACGCCGTCATCAATTAACACGGTCAGCTGACCAGGCGAGCGCTACGCCAGGTCAAATATAAAAAACAAAATAATAAATGGTTAGATTAATAGTCCCGATAGTATGGGTATAACAACAATTATAGTATAAATAACTATTAGTATTGCAAATTGGATAATGACCGATATGCTTCAATCTCATCCAGTTGTCCAGCACCTGCAGAGTTTGCCATCGCTGCCAGCCGCCACCCGATGAAATCATCACCAGAGAAACACTCTTCTTTTGTGCCTGTCTACTCGACCAAACTGGCAAACGACTATTGAATTAAAAAAAAAAAAGAAAACAGATCTCCGACGTAGGCTGATAGCCAGCGTTCAATAGTATTTGGACTTTATTATTTAATTAACTCTTTCTAAACATTTGATAAATAATCCTAGTATAAAGAAGAAATCGGAGAATAATCATCCGAAAAATCACAACAATAATCAGCAAGTAAAAAGAGAGAAAAAAGAGAGGGGAAATCAGGCGGTGGAATCCTAGCGGTAGGATTTCAGAAGGGCTCCGCAGAAGGTGCAGATGATGGCGCGCCAGGAACGGCGGTGCACGGGCACGTAGCAGAAGCGGGTAGACGTTTGCATGTCGGCCACGCTAGCGCAACCCCCGCAGCGGGAGCAAATCCCGGCCGCTGGCTTGCTGCTCCGGACCATCCGCTTCTGGTCCACGAGAAAGCAGAAGAATACCATTTGATTGGTTCTCGGGTTGGGTAGCGGTGGTGGTAGTGGTCTTTTCTTTCTATTCTTCAATCCTCCTCCTCCTCCTCCTCCTTTTGTTATTGGTGTTGGTTGTTGTTGTTGCTGACGATAATGCTGGTGGTGGTTGAAGGAAGGAGTTCTACCCTAGTGGTGCTATGATGCTGCTGCTTTATGGCAATTTTGGTTTGCCGGGGCCCCTTGAGGAAGGAAGGAAGGAAGGAGGAAGGATGAAGGATGAAGGAGAGGGTACTTGCAGTAGACTAGTGGTAGGCAGGGGAGGCTGAGGCATCTTTCTTGGATGGGAGACACGTGAGCGGAAGGCGGATCATGAGAAGCGCGTGTATGTCAGTATGTGTATGGATGGTAGAGATTGGTTGGGCCTGCTCCGACTTAATGAAATAACAACACACAACCGAAGGAAATGGATGGAAGACAAGTCGTGATTCGAATGTTGTCCGTCTGTTCCGCTGGGTCAGCACCCACAATTCCAAAATTCAAAAAATATGCCCACTTCCGGGAATTTTCGATGCCTGCCCTGCTGGGACTTGTTTGTGGCGTGGGAGCCCCTCCGCCTCGCAATTAGTATACCTCTGTGTCTCCCATCCGCATCCAGCAACCATGTGCTCTGCACTCTGCAACGAACATACGCTGTCCTATTTCGTCATCATCTTCTATTTTTTTTTTTTTTTTCTTTTTCTTCTTCTTTGTTATTCTGTTATTATTCCGGTTACTGCCGTGATGCTAATTAAGATATCTTCCCACATATCTTGTCAGACTTATTCCGAGTTATCACTGTGAAGGCCACCTGAAAGAAGCAAAACAAAAAAAAGGGATTTCCTTAGGGATTAAGTTTCCATTGATTTTAGACAAGGAATCGATTGAATGAGATACTTGTGGCTGTGCGCTGTGGTACAATAACATTTAAATTTGGTTGGAGGTGACCGTCAATGAAGTAGCTGTCCGTTGCTTATTTTGTTCTAACGCTATTTTCGTTAAATATCCAAAGTTTTATCAAGTGCTTTGTCCATACAATTTTAGGAAAAAATGGTCTTCGTATCAGATACTTGGGAGTTCTACATATTTCGGAAACGGCCTGGCCAAAGGTTCACCACACAAGTTCCAGCCCAAGTCATTGGCCCAAACGTTGTGACGCGTATGGGCCGAAATGTCCTAATCATAGCCCCACAAGTTGTAGCCCAAAATGGCCTGTTGGAGGAATGTTGTGAAAGCAGAGTCCCCGGTGGACCCAATCTCATTAAGCCCAGGCATCACACTAGATTCTGCCGATGCGCCGATGGCCATTATCAAGTAGACAGCGTCGACCGGGGAGGAAGATGGTTCCATTCTCGTTTTGTGCTCCGGATTTTGTCTACCTGAACAACTCAAATGGTTGGTTTTATGTTTTTAAAAGAAGACATTATTAATAACACTTCTGCTCAGAAGATTTCATACTTAACCCGCTTGACACTAGCCTGAATTTGGGCGTACATTTTCTTTTTTAGATCTTATTGAAGGTGGCCGAAAAGTATTCCCCAGTGTGCTAGTCAAATAGACATCAACAGAGAATTCAAACGCATCTCCTGACAAAGCAATTTCTCTAGCTTAACTTTACATGTTTATGTAAAGCTTCCACATGGTCAAGCCTCACGATTGAAGCGGCCAATAGGAATGATCAGGTCAATAAAGAAAACCCAGAGAGGCCACCAACCAGCAGAATTAGAACGGGAAGCATCACATGACCATATATGCAGCTCATAACACTAGCCAAATAGAATAAACTCGTGTACTGTACATAAATCCAGATGTCTCAAGTTTACTCAAAACATTGCTTTTACAAAAGAACAGATATTGCCATCCAAAAAAGGAATAAAAAGCATATACAATATAATAAAGTGGGCATTTCATAACAGACATGGTTGTGCATCTTTCGTATCAGGACAGTCAAATACCAATTAACCGAATGACAAACACCAAAATCGGTAACTATTGAAATTAATGATTTGCCACAAAAACTATAAAAGTAGAGTACAAACATGTTTTCCGCACCTATATAATTCACAAGCATGAACATTAGAGAAATCTGGCAAGGAGCAAGCTGCGAAAGAACCTGAACCCCCACACCTCCCTCCTCAATCTGTAACACTGGATCCAACAAGATCAAGCATCATATCATATTGCGGTCCTCATTGCACCATGTGCCGCCTCACGCTTCAGTTCTGCAGCTTTACCGCTCCCTCTGAAGTACATGTATACTTGCTGCATGTGTGATTGCCACAAAAGGATCATGCCTCTTATAATCATGCATAAAAACCAGAGATGCACTAACTTGTTCATCTTCAAAAGATCAAATACTAATCTAGAATTACTTGCAAATGGCATAGATCAATTTTTTCCCATCAGAGAGGAACACATATCACAAAATAACCTGATCCACGATGATTATTGCCCTTTCCGATACTGTGTTTTGATCCATAGGCAAATAATCCAATATAAAAATGACAGAAATCTAGAATTTATCATTGTCCCTGGATATAAATGTGTACACATTTAGGAAAAAAGGGAAGAATGCACAAGTTAAGAGACAACCTGAATGACCCACACACTAAGTAGCGATTCAATGCAGAAGAACCCAAACCCAATGAAGTAGAAAATCTGTTAGCAAGACAACCCCACTCTAATTAGAAGTGTTAACGACCAATAAATATCAGGTGCTACCATTATAACTAGTTACAGTAACCAGCGATGACATCCTACTGGCTATTTAAAGCAAAGGCAAGCCTAATTTTTTATAAGCAAAGCAAAGATAAAGATCATGCTTTGAACTTACCCCAACCAACGCATGGTCGCCTATCACATCTACTGCAGGTAAAATTCCTCTGCTCCACAGAAACAAAAATAATCATGAATAAGTTATTTCTAAAGCATTTAACCACAGAACCATAACACTGTCTGCTGGAACAATATCACAGCCTAACTCTTTAAGCTTATTTCATGACATGTTTTCCATTATTCCTCTTTCAAATTAGATGCAAGAAAAAATTCTTGCATCTAAAAAATTGTAGAACGTTCCATCCCAGTGCTGATTCTGTCACTAAAATACTACAATTGTGACAATTGTTTATTTTGTATCATGATTCTCACTAAAAAGGTTTACCAACAAAACCCCTCCCTGCATAGGGAAAAAAAAAAGTAAAAAAAGAACAATACTAAAAGACATTATCTTAAAACCAACCATTGACATTAACAGACAGCTTTAGCCACTTATTCACTTTTATTTTCTTTTCAACAAAACAAAACTTACGTCAAAGATTTCCCCTTAAAAAAAATTGGAGGCGCCACAGCTGAATAGATGCAGAAGACAATATGGAGCTGTATTTCAGGATAAGAAAAACAAGGGTATCAGTCACCGCTTTAAGTAGAATATTATGAATTGGGGATCTAGCTGACTTGTCTGTTGGTAATAAAAGATCCTGAAGCTTACCAAATAAAACATGAAAAACCATCCAAACTTCAAAGCGCTTTCAGTCCTAAGAAAAGGTTTAGCCATTCATAATTTAAGTGTAAATGATACAACAAATCTATAAGGGAACCAAAAGAGTTTAAAAAAAACATCAAAATACCTCATGGCACGATAGAGTGGTCTATACCACAAAACATAAGCTCCAGGAACTCCTGAAATGAAGTAGATAATTGCAAGCAACCATATCTTTACACCTGGAGACATGAGAAACCAGAATTATTCAACAAGAGAGAAGGTAGCGGAACAAACCATCCGCATAAAGCGGGACACGTATAAAAGCAACCAAGCATACCTTCACCCTTGATCCAAGCCGCTGTAACTGCTATGATATTCCAAAACAGGCAAAGTGTCAAGCCTGTAGAGACAGAAATTTAGACATGATGTTCATTGACACTTATTAATCATCCATAAATGATGTGCAGGAAAATTCAGAAGTTTAACACATCAACGAATATCAACTCAAGATTTCTCCTTGTGATCATCAAAGATTCCTTAGAAGAATGTGCTCACTTTGCACATAAACTTGAGATAAGAAGTCAAAGAAGATCTCCTTAAGCTATTGTGGTAAAAAGGCTATAGATTTGAAGGAGTTTGAAAATTACTTCATGGAAAACCGCGAGGAAAGGACAAAATACTGATTAGAAATGATAAATTTAGGATGAACTTAACAGAAAATGAAGTAAATAAGAATTTGAACTTACATCAAGAGAGATGGAGGATTAACTTTCAATTCAACTGAGATGTGTGTCTATTTGTGCATTTTTTGGGGGGAAGAATTACCTAATAGTGACGCAAATGCGAAGTATTGCAACCTTTGGACATGGATGGGTATCTCATTTGCAATATCATGATGAATGATAGGGAAAAATGGAGGCCAATTTTTCTCCTCTATCACAATTCCAGCTGAAAGAGAGAAATAATGGTTCATCTATGGAAATTAGTTTCTCAATGCTAAATACTTATTTCAACCATATGTTTTCTTGGAAAATAAAATGTACCACGTACTGCAGCATCTTCTCTCCGCTTTAGCTCCTAGAAATTGAATACAAATAAACCAACAGTCAGCAAGCTTAACACATAAGATGTCAAACTTAAAGCACAATTGTAGCAAACCAACAATCAGATGTGAAGATGGCATTAACACAATTTTTTCTACTGACACACATCAAAGAAAAAATAGAGAATAAGGTGTAAACATGAATGGAATCTCTATCTGTACTTTGATAGGAATAAGAACACAGAAAACAAACACTATTAAATGCAAACCCAAAGGCATATGAAACTCCGATCATATCTCAAATTCTATCACACATAAAGAACCAACTGAATAGACACTATTGACTGAAAAACCCAAAGGCAAAACATGAAAACCAATGAAATATGTAAACTGAAATTCAAACAAACAAGGTATGCCTAGGCTATTGCAATGAAGAATATATACTACTAACAGTACTGCAGTCAGATAATACCTGTTCCCTCTTTTTTAGTTCTGCCTCCTTGACTTGAAGTTCCTTCTCTTTTTTCTTTAGATCCTGAGTAAGATGGGAAAAAGAGATACATAAAGTAAAAAGCAGAAAAGCCATATCCTAACCTAACAAAATGCATCTGGGTCCTTAGTATTCCATATAGAACACCATCCTTAACAGGAAAGTTTTTAGCAACCAAAGGCTTATCCTGAAATTTTTCACAAACCTTAGCTGAATCAAGAGGAATATCAATTGTTGCGGTCCGATCATTGTAGAAATCAGCAGGTTCGGGAGGAAGAGGTGACAGCCTAGAATTTGAAGCAGGAGGCACACTTCCTGGGTTCTGGAACAAGCAAAAATGTATAAAAAGCATAAGGTCGTAATCTGCATCCAAATCAACTTCTTAGATTGACATATAATACAAAACTGGAAGACTAAAGTCCAAGAAATTTTTTTCCAGAAGTACAATTTAACCTTAATTATTTGGCACAGGTTGCTGTTATAAACATAAAAAAGAGCAGTTTCTGGATATCGATTCCAATTTTTTACCAAAAAAGATTGTAGGCCTAATAAAATGTCTGTTTCAAAGTGATTAATGGATGTATATCTAGTAATTAGTAATAAATTACCAAACTTACGCCAACTTCGGTATGTATGTGGAGTCAGGATTTCATTATTGCCTAGGTTTATGCATGTTGCCTCAAACTATCAATGAGCATAACATTCATCCAATCAAATAGATTTTCATAAAGGAAATTTTAGGTGTCAACTTTAAGTTAGAAGCATTAAAGCCAACTTCAATCTTTTAAGAATATAACCTTTTTTTAAAGGAATCAAGGTTTAGCTTAAACACAAATAAATTAACTGACCCATTGCTCAGGATAGGCATGTCGTGGATAGTTGTTAATGGGTAAAGTTTAGCACTTCAAATAAAAATAGGCTAGATAATCTCATCTTCAAAAAAAAAAAAAAAAAAAAAAGCTTTAGAATCCTCACACATTCTTTTAAGTTACTCAAGTTGTTCTACAGAAAGATTCAAATTTGGACAGCTTTTCTAAGTCCAGGATCCTGTTAAAAAATAGATGAAGTGACATAGCACTGCGAGAGTGATATACTGGACTTAGTTCTAGTTTTATATGAACCATTCTCAAGGATGAAGAATTAAATCATCAATGTCTACCATAAAATGACAGAGCTTTTATGTTATCATTTAGAGTAATAAGCACGAAATCAGTTTCTGAAGTTAATGAGACACGTGTTTCAATAGAGCGATCAGAAGCATATTTGCATCACATGACAACTATGAAGGGATAATTCACACAATAAAACAAGGACCCCTGTAACCTCTAGATGCTCTTGAAAAAAGGTCTGACTAATAAGCTATGTAGGAACAAACAAATAAAGAAAAGCTCTAAATTCTTGATTCATACGAAGAATACAGAAATTATAGATCATTCGAAATAGGACCGCCCTAACTTTCGAAATCAGCATGGCTTCTTACACGCCAAACCCCAAACTTCCTCGTGCCTAAATTCAAACACAACAATTTCGCGACTCACTCACGGCCAAATTGGCATGCAATCAAACATCAGATCTAAGTTGAAAATTGAAGGAATGGCCGCGAAATGACGTGTTCGACGATTTCGATGATGGATTGACATGCGAAAAATGATGAAAACAAGAAACCAGAAAATCCGAACAAAGAAAGCAGGGAATCGAGGCGCACTACTGGAAACAGACCGAAACGATCAGATCTGAGGAAGTTGGCGAGGAATCGGGGAAGAAAAAAATCAGTAGCTCCGATCGGATGAAAGGCAAAGATAAAATAGCTAGGCTTGGAGCAGGGTGAGAGACGGAGTAAGGGCTTACCGCGAAGGGATTGACCTCGTCTTCGTCGAAGGGATTGCTGTCGTAGCGTCCCGCCATCGGAGATCCACCGATGGGTGCTGTCTTTGCTTCTTCTTCTTCTTCTTCTTCTTCTTCTTCTCTCTCTCTCTCGGTTATTATTCAAAGGCGTAAAAAGCAAAGCAACGCGGGGGTCTCGAAGAGTAACCGCTTTTTTATATTTACACCGATATTTCACACCTTCCTTCTTCTTCTTAGGAGGAACCGGAGAAAGAGCAGGCCTGTCAGTCGTAGTTATTTCCCGCAAAAAAAAAGAAAAAAGAAAAAAAGGAGATGCATTCCGGAGGCGTCCGATGAATAGGACGGTTGCCTTGAGATCAGAAAGGAGCAGCAGATCAAATGGGAAAGATAGCCTGAACGCTTCAAATTTGGATTAGGATTACTCGCACCTTGCGAATTTGCGTTAACTCGGGTCTAGATTTTGACCCAATTATTTGTCAAGAAAAAAAAAAAATTCATTTTTTCCATTATTTTAAGAAAAATAAGGCGCGTTCGCGAATTGATCGGGATCGGGATCGGGATCGGGATTGGTCAGTGATGGACTCGACAAATCATATTCTAGATTGGAGACAGCGTAGTAACAATTGGACTTTGTTCGTGTGCACTGATATCGGACTCTTTACCTTCCTGATCAAATTTGAAACATAAGACAGCGGCAACGACAAATATGTTGAACTATTATATTATAACTCAATTACTACTCTGCCCAAAAATAAATTTAACTAATTGATTAACTAATTAACTAATAGAGCATCGTACGGGGGATCGATCGATCAACATCAAATAAAAATAACGATAATAGTAAATAAATAAAAAGAAAATAACATGCGTGCATTTAGGAGCTGAAGAAAGCTAGGCTTGAATCACTATAATTCATTCTTTAGATATTTATTTAAAACCACAGATGAGCTAATTTTAATTTTGGAATAATTGAGAATTTTGTGTTTATTTAAACCATAATATCGTTATCAGTGAAAAATATATAATCAAACTTTACATTAAAAAAAGATAATTTTGGTATTTTTCAATATACCTCGTTTAAGATGAAAAAAAACTGTAGTTCATCCGTTTTTATGGTTGAACCACAGTTAAACTTGACTTTCTTAAACCAATCCGCACAGTAATACATGCTTACAAAAGGATGCAAAGATGGTAATCAGTAAATCATTGCATGTTAGATCAACAATCAACCTTGCTGTCAATGACACAGCACAAAGAGCATTAGACCAGATGATATAAAATTTGTACTTCTGTCAGCAAAATCTCTGCCAAAACTAAGAGACGACGAACATCTGTTTGGTCCTAGCTCAGAGATTAGACTCCACACCTGCAAATCCCTACCAAAAATGGTTGGTAAGACCTTACAGGACAACTAGCAAAACTTACAAATGGGTCAGAAAAAGGAACAGCAAATACATTTTCAAGATAACTTTATAAATTTCTACGAACTTTCTTTCTTCCGTTGTCTGGGGTAAGCTTTGGACTCCCACGGTTTCGCCCATTCTCCTCAAGCCGCCCAGGACCTCTTATCCGGACCACAGAGCCTCCTGTGGGTTCGTCACTGTCTAAACCTATCTGATCATCTCCCACACATGGAGGTAGTGCCTTTTTCCTAGTAATCCCTGGATTCCGAGGAATGCTCGGGTCACAAACAGGTGTGCCTGATGTTTTATTGGACTTGTTCAACTCAACAGGATTTGGAGAAACACAGCCACTAGAGCTTGCATTGGATTCTCGAGAATTTTGCTGTAATGTTTTGATAACAAGATCTCTGAGGGTAAATGCAACTTTGTGTTCCAGGCAGTTCTCTGGGTAGAAAACAAGGGCATTGTTGGACAACAAAAGCAAGTCTCTGCAAAGCTCCTTAGCAGACAAGATTGAACCATCGTTGATTCGCAAACTTAAACTTTGGAAATCAACATGGCGGCGAATCATTTTCTTATACCTTGCCTTCTTCTGTCAAATGAAAGAGAAGAAAGGCAGTAAAAAAAAGATGAACAATAAGTAAGATCTCCATAGTATGGTGGGTGAAAACAAGAGTAAAATACAGAATGGGACTCCCAAGCATGAAGTGCAAGGTCCTCCTAAGACCTACACAACTAGTAAACAGGTATCATTCAACACAGAAACAGGTCATAAGTATATTGCATTTAGTTGCAGCATGTATAGAACACAAAACTTTGATAAGAACTATCTGTCCTATTGTATAAAAACAAAAGCCCAAGATGTAAATTGTTTCTTTATATCTCTCTTACCTGGCTTTCAAGTGGATGTCTAAAGATTGAAACATCCTTTTTCTCCATGATCGAATTCAACATTGCTGCTAAGTCTTTCCTGGTATCCGTAGTTCCAGATGATCCTTTATGATGCATTGGAACATCTTGGCTGAAAATAGATGCAGCAGAACTTGGAAGGCATTTATCATCCACATTCTCCTCCTTCATTACACTCTCACCCTTTCTCTTCCTCTTTCCTCTCTTCTTCTTTAAACAGCCTATTAAGAAACCAAAAGGACAGTATTCAGATTTCCACTTCTCAGGGTTCTCTATCATCTTCGTATCATTTGCTTGAGATGAAACAGACATCGAAATCTGGCAGTCTTGTGAGCAGTCTACACATGTCCCTTCAGTGAAACTACCAGTAGATGATCTATTCTTGGACAGTTCCCTGTTGCAGGAGTTAAAAGCTCCCGAATTTCCAGAGGGCGAAGGTGATTCTGTCTGATTCGTACTGTATTCAGAATTACCACTGCTTGGTCTCCCAGCATGGAGATTTTCCAGTTTGGACTGCAGAGAGCTGAAAAGAAAAATATCTAATCATGAAACACATATATGAACTTTTATGGGGCAGAAGCTCATTAATCACCATTCCAACTGAGCAATCTAGCTGATCATTTTTGGTACTGACATGGCCTTAACAAATATGCAACTCTAGTTTTGGCCGTGACATGCTGTTATATAGCTATATTCTTAATGCAAACAGTTCCTGAACAGAAAGATATGCAACAACATTTATCAATAAACTATATACTCAATACCAACCCAATTGAGTCTTCTGATTTTTCCAATTCTCTTTTCAATTCAGCAACTCTGCGCTTTCGAAGCTCATCAAACCAAGAACTGCAAAATTCAGAATAACAAATCATAGGGTGCTTATTATACGAGTTATTCAGCAGGAATAAACACAAGAAATGTATAATTTGAAATATATATAATTATTGTGTTTCATTAATTGTACAGAGGTTCTCAACAGTATAATTTCTCTCCTAACGTTTAAGCGGTAGGGTTCATGCACATAAGCAGCAGTGAATTAGTTCAACCTATTTTGGGTAATAACACATTGGTCTAAATTTAGAAATTCAGCCTCTCATCAATGGAAAGCAATTTTGAAACAAACATACATGACTCATCAATACATAATAGATTTTCCTCTTTTGTGATACAACAATATGTCATACTTGTTACCAAATAAAAACACACATGGTAAATTTAGTATCTGCTGTTTAACTGCAGGAAAGTAATTTTATATGTTGATGATTTATTCGTATAAAAATACGGGCATGTCAAGCAACAGGTCAAAAGGGTATTTTGGTGTGCCATTCATCCGCTGACACATCAACATGGGGGCCACACAAACCTTGTGAGGCCCACAAGAGAAAAGTTAATTTTTTTCATCCACAAAGTTTGTGGGGTTGCGTGATGGGATCGATGCAAGTAGCATCCAAAAATAACTCAAGCAATTTTCGACATGTGGTATTATCTATACCCCATAAAACTACACAGCAAACACACTACATGTTCTTACCAACCCAAGGAAGTACAAGTTTATGGCCGTCTAGGTAAATTCTATTCTTTTCATTGCTTCCCTCTTCCAGAACATGAATATGCAATTTTATTGGTACACCTCACAAATCATAGCACCACATTAATGCTTTGGAATCTCTCCTATGAGAAAGTCTTTTCCATTAACTTTTCATGTAGTGTCTTTAATGTTATTCTATAATCTTAAAGATATTTGTAGGCATTTGTATTTTTGCTGTTTAGTTTCATTAAGGCTTTTTAGTTCCTAGGGTTCCTTAAGGGTTGGTTTAATTTTAGGAATTAAAAAGTCAAATTCCTGTTTGCACAGGATCTCTAGGAAACCCTTGGCACAAAGCTGAGCCCTCTCCCTGAACAGAAACACATGGATATTCATGTATGGTCATGTAGGGACTGCTCCAGAGAGTAAGTTCACTGGAAATTTATCATGACTGACAAGGACAGGGTGAATGAGTCCAAGATGTTGCATATTGGGCTACACAAGAAAGAGTTCAGGATGTGAAGGGTCGCATGATTTACCCCATAAACAGACATTGTAATTGTTCTCTAGGGTCTCTAAAATATTCTTTGGCGTTACTTTCCTCTACAAGTTACTCTTACTAATCACATGGTAAGTTGTTGTCCATAAGCATGAGGTCTGTATTTTATTCATTCATTTACACCTAAATTACATAGAAATATCATGTGTCAAAAGAACTAACATAAGGATCATAATAAGAACACATGGCCAAGGAACGTACTCATAGCCAGAGTAACGTTGTCGGAGGTCCTCAAACTTGGCTTGGCATTCCTGCAAAAACAAGAAACAAAGTGTCAAGCAATCTATCAATATGCAGAGGCTGGAAACGTTCCGGCGGAGTGACCAACACCATGACCACGACATAATTCTAAAAGACAGAAACGTTCCCCGACCGTTCCCAAATTTCAACTTTTAATAGGGTTTTATTTTTCCTCTAACCGAAAAGGAAATCAATCTCTTTCCATCGTCGAAGCCCTGAAGGAAATATCTCCTGTTTGATTAAAAAACAAAGCTTGAAGAATGGAATAATAAACATTCTTAGCTGCAAAATGAAACTAGGGATGTCGAGCAAGGAATTTGTGAAGTAATAGCGACAGAATAATTCCGAAACAAAGGAATTATTAAACAAAAGAAAAGGCCCTAATATGAGAGAATGGTAATTAATCGGAAGGCGCAAATCGAAGAATTTTCCGACCGCTATTTTGCGATAAAAATTAAGCGGGAAGATTGCAAGTGCGGAAAGAAGACGACTGGGGGACGACCTGGGGCGAGAAGAGGGCGGGGAACGGGGTGCGGGATCGGAGCTCTGAGGCGACAGCTTCCCAGGCTCCGGTGCCGTGGCGGAGTACAGCGCCGCCGAGGACCAGCTCCTCCCAGGTCCCCCATCTCGCAAACGCGGCCTCCATCAGATGCAGACGTCGCGATTTTCTTCTTCGTTTTTTTTTTTGCTTTTGTTGGACGGATAGGGACGGAGATTGTTGCTTTCTTCCTTCCTTTCTCTTCTTTTCGGTCTATTTATTTATTCTTTTACGTCACTTTCTAGGTCTTCCGATGAAGTTTTGTTGTTTCTCGTCCTACCGACAATGCAGTAATAATAAGGAAATTTGCTAAAACAGACCAGAGAAAAGTTATATTTATAGAAGAAACTTTAAATTATCTATTTTATTACTATTAGTTAAAAAGTATTTGTTTTATATTATAAATTTAAAAAAAATAATTTCAATTAAAATATTCAAAAATATTTTTTTATTTAATTCAAGTTTATTAATTAAATTAATATAAAATTTTAAATTATTATCATTTAGTTTTAATATAAATAACTATTAAATTAATATAAAAAATAAGTTATTTTATTTTAGTTCTTATAAAAAATCAGTTGTTCAATTTTATAAAATTAAAAATTAAAAATTTAATTTGTCAACTAATTATCAGATAATTATAAAATAATTATACAAAATAAAACCGAATAAAAATAATTTTATAAAATTTATATTAATTTAATTGATAAAATAAAAAAATATTTTTATATTTTAATCGAGATATTTTTTTGTAAAATTGTAATAAAAAAATTGTTATTTTTATCAAAAATCTTATAAAAATAGGCTCCCAATTGTTTTATTTCAAAAATAAGGATCCATACGTGCAAATAGGATTTAAATGCTCAAATTTAGGATCCGAGCGCCGAAGACCATGGCACACGTCCATCATCCGCGTAGGTTTGTTTAATGTTCTCCATTTTACTGCACCGCTGAGTTTTATTTAATAGAAAAACTTTCTCTTTCATAAAAAGAGGAAGCATATTCGTTTGGCTAGTGCTCTAACAGGAATGCAAGAATAGCAGCCAAATGATTATAGGACGTTCATTCCGCCAGTTCTCCTCTGCTACATTCAAGAACATATTTTAAAATGTCAACCAAATGGTCAACAACATCCCCCATTCCGAATAAGAAGCTACATGACATTAGCAGGGATGTTATCACGCGGAACACTAACATAATGCATCATCCCTTTGTAGAACTGATGAAAATGGAGCGAGGAATCATACGCAGCAGGCATCTGGACAGGAACTACAACTTCCTTCAGGTCTCATTAGCAGTCAAATGATTGTATATCGTCTCAGTGATCACGTATCATGTAAAGCTAGATTTAAAACATGAGCTTGTCCAGCAATCCTCTTCTGCAGCAGCTATTGACATTCCATTGCCTGATTACCAACGTCTGACGTCAAGCAACTAGACACCGTGTATGTTGGAAAACTAGAAAGATCAACGAAAAGCTCAGAAAAAGCTAACTTTGATACTATAAGGAGTTCATCTTCTGGACATAATGTATCTTATATCGATAAAAAAAAAATCAATCATTGTAATAATTAATAAAAATATAAAGAGATAAATAGCAATAAAGGCACCCGAGTTTACGATTTTGCAGCTTGACAGGTTTTTACGCTTGACCAACCAACACTGCAGAATTGTTTAGGTATCTCCTGAGTAGACCTTGTGTACTTGGAGCATTGCAGCACTTCAGCATCCCCATCGGACCATAGGCCATATGGAGCTGCTGAATAGGATGGTCGCTTGATCATGCTGTGTGTGGCCATGCTGGCGCAACGAAGATGAAGGGCGTTGTGTTGATTGCTGCTGCTACATGAATACCGTCCCTCCATCTAAGCTCCTTCTCCCCCTCTCATGAGGTGGCAGCAACTTTTAACTTTTTTTTTTTTTTTTTTTTTTGGGCTTGCTTCCCAACAATCCCCATATGAAGCTCCTCTTCTCTTTTGGTTTTTTTATTTTTTCCTTTCACCTCTTGTGACAGCCCAGCACAAGCTCCCTTTTTTGTTTTTTTTTTCTGAAACTTTCATCAGCACCTTCCTGACAACAAGGCAAGACTTCGACCTTTGGATTTTATTATTTTTTTTGAAGCTGCTTTCTTCTTCCCCAAGCCAAGCCTTTCCTTACAGTACGCTCTCCTCACCGGAGCTTCAGGCGGTCAAATCTTGGGCCAATCCAGCCAAAATCGGGTGCAGAAAACGGCCAGCGATGGGAGAGGCCGACGAAGGGTCATGCGGGGCGCGGGTCGGCCAGAGCGCTGGCCGGTACCGGAGGCAAGACGGAGCCGTGGAGACGAGGGCGATGATGGTGCTGCGCATGGAGCTCATAGTTGATGATCAGAGCCATTGCCGGTGAGACTAAGGTTCTATCGAGCAGGAAACTCCGGCGGTGTGAATAGGGTTTCTTCGCTGGAGGGACGGCAGATCAGGGACGAGGTGGAGTCTTGGAGCTCGCGGGCGAACTCAGCGTGACGCGCGGCCTCCTTGACTAGGCGAAGGTCGGCGGCTTGGCAGGGGCTTCAACGCATTGTAGATTAGGTGCTCGTGGCCGTCGAGGGCCTGTGATCTTGCCGGAGTTGAAGATGCGGTGGTGAAGCCAGCGGGAGGACCGGGGCAGCGAGGAAGACCTCGTCATCGCTCATGTTGCGCAGCGTGCGGATGTCACCCGTCATGGAGCGGATGTGGCACACGGGCACACGGCCTCGATAACATTGTTGGTGCGAGCCTTGCTCTTGGTGCAGGTCAGGGTGGCGCGTGAGCAAAACCCGGGGTAGGACAGCACGGGTCCGGCGGAGGCAGTGGCCAGCGAGACCTGCGGAGCAAAGAGGACAACGATATATTAAATAGGCTAAGTAGAGGATATCTAACCTATTGTTATCTTCTTCTCCTGTTGGCTGAAGTTTGGCGAGAGTTTCTTTCAGGCACCTTTCATTCCATGCGAGAATCATGATGAAAATTAAAATTAATAAATTATTTTTTTAAAAGTATTAATTTTATTATTAAAATTAATTTAATAATAATTTAAATTTTGAAAAAATTATTTAAATTATTTAATTTAATAATAATGTAAAATAAGTAATATTAACTTTTAAAAAATAATTATAAAAAATAATGATTTTGATCTTCATTTTTAATTAAATAATAATTAAGAAATTATAGTTAATAAAATTTAAAAAATGTAAATAAATATTAAAATTACGAAAAAATTTTAATAATAAAATAAAATTTGAAAATTATAGGCAAAAGTCCCAATAAAGAATTTGTACGCTTACAATGCATCTGCCTCGCTCCAAGCTAAATATCCAACGTCCACTTGTACTCTGCATCTGATCAAGAATCCATCAAGAAGCAAATTTACGGCGAATATCCAACTGCCCACAATGTGTCAACAAGACCACCGAAAGGGAAGCGACCCCTCGACTGATGCATTTTTGTAGAATCTCAAAGCAATTGCGATGAGCGCGACTTGTCTCGCTATCCCGACCATCTGTGTAGCCCACGTGTATTGGTGGTCTCACAATCCCTTGTAGACATCAACCCATCAATATCCGAATCCGGTACATATCAGATTCGGGTACCGGTCCGATGACTTAATAGTTAATACCCGAACCAAGTCATTACTGTCGGTGCTCCCCATTCCTCCTCTCCCGCTCCCAGCCCTCTTTTCTCCTCTTGAGGATGTCGGCTCTCCCAGCTCCCGGACCTCCTCCTCCCCCCTTCCACCCCCCCTCAAGAAGCAATCGGCGCCGCTCCCGGCCCTCTTTCTCCTCTTGAGGCTGTCGGCTCTCCCTGGTGAGCTCTCCTCCCATCTCTCCGCCCTCTCCACCTCGCCACTTTCTTGTTTCTTCTCTCTCTCTTCTCTCTGTCCTCGACGAAACCTAACTCTTTCTCTCGTCTGATCCTCTCAGAATCTGCACTTTCTCCTCCCTTCCATCCTCGATCTCTCCCGCAACCATACACACATTTGTTTTCCCTGTCTGCATTTACTTTCTATCTTGGATCTAAGCTTCGATCGCCTCTCCGGCGGGGTCCTGCCGCAGATGCCGCCCAATATGACCGACCTCGCCGTGCGGGGGAGCTCCCTCGCCGGAACCCAAAAGGTCTGACGTTTTAACCTATGCCCCTTGATCTTTTTCTGTTTTCTTGTTCTTCTTTTGATTTTTGTGTTGCATTTGATTCCGATCAATGACTTCAGATCATCTTGGGCAGCGATTATATCTTTTTAAGGCCTTTTTTAATGAACAATCGAATAAACTTTGTGCCGATTTGAATGTTTTTAGGGTTTTTTAGGCATCTGGGTTTGTTGTTGGGTTTCTATGTTTGGTGCTTGATCTCCATGATTGGAAGACATAAAATGATCTTGAGGGTTTTTTTGTGGGGGGAGGGTTTCGCCTTGAACCTCCAGATAATGGCAAATTTCTTTCGGATCCCAGCCAATAACTCGACCATTTGTTCTTTATGTTGTCTTTATCGAATGACTCTTTTTTGGATCAGATGATAATGCCTTAGGTGTGTCTACTATTTTTTGTTGGTTGAGGAGCATAATAGATGAATTCGGCTGTTTAACTTGGTTAGGTTTTTTAATGTAAGTTTAGTTCATGCATGAGATACATTAAGAGCAAGTCTTTAGTTCTGATCTTCTTGGTTGGTTAACAATTTTCTGCAATACGGCCTAAATCATACCTAATTTTACCTGATCCGAGGACTCTATCTTGAAATATTTGTGGTCTAAATAATTATAGATTTGAGAATTTAGGCTCTTGGTTTTCTTTGACCAAGTAAGGGGCACATATATGGTTTGTTTTTTCATTTGGTTAAATTTAATGTATTCTACATCATTTTGTGGGGCTGCGACTGATTGCAGCATATCATTATCTGTGTTGATTCTTGGAGAGCATTGATGTAACACTAACAAAATTATTTTGAAATATGCTCATAGTTTAACAATATCCACGTTCATTTTAGAACTTGGGGATTACTAACAAGATAGGTGGAAAAAATTGTCTGAAGTTATCCATGTTGTATAATTTAATATCAGCCTCTTTTGAGAAGTACTTTTTAATGAAGGTTATAATTTCTTAAAATTTTGATGACAAAAAAGTTATTCCTACTTCATATGTTACACTTCTATTGGGAATTCTTTAACTAATTGTTGGATAGTTACATATGGAACTGAATATTAGCACCGTTGTATGCTTAGATGTTAGGTATTATTCTTGATGGACCTATCTTGTCCAATTTAAGTTGATATCCAGAAAGTTGCAACAGTCCCTCCTTATCCAAACTCAGTTTGTGCTAGAGCCTATCTAAGAAACAGCTGCCATAATGTTTTGGCAATTGTTAGGATTTTCAGCTTATTGGAATCCTCTAATTGGAGCCTAAATGTAGAATTGAACCCCATCAGACCGTCTTCAATTTGTATTGATGGTCCTCATATTGTGGTGTATTTTTTTGCTTTGTTCTAGATTTGCTTGCTAATGGTCTGGGACTTCACGTTGTCCTGTGGCTTTTTTGTTTCAACAGAAAATTTATCCTATTGCCCTTTTTTAGTGCTACAAGTTTGATCTATTGTGCTCTTTGAAAGAAAGTGCTAATTATATGTTTTGATAGTTTGTGGATGTGTTTGTCATAGTTTCTTTATGTTTTGGGCTTTTAGGATTCTTTCGTGGTTGCTTCTACTTGCGTTAGTGTTTTATTAAGAATTTGATTATCCGTATTCCATATATGAGATTGTTTACTCAATAGTGTGTGGTGCTGATGTAACTCTGTTGAAACACTTGACATACATGCTAATAATGGTTTCTAAGATATATTGACAGTTTTGATGGTTATTTCTTTCTTATAGTTATATATTGTTTTGAGGATATGTTAGTACCAAACGTAATTTTTATCGTGGCTAATACAGGTCCTTCATGAATTTACGATTTATTTGACTCACAGTGGGTTGTGCAAGGGGCAATTAATGTTGTCAATATTGGTGCAAATTTTTCTGCATAAGGCTTCAGGTTTATGTTCTTTCTTAAGACAGACTTATTTCTGTAATAAATATTTACATGGACTGAGAACTAAATTCAGTTACTTTGTTATTGTTCAGTTTGAAAGCGCTTAATTAAGTTGCTTGCCAAAACTGGAACTGAGAAACATGAAGTTTTTGCTTTCAAAGCTCAGTGTCCTTCAATTGTAAGTATTGGCTTTCATCTATCCATCTTCATGCTTTCTTATTTTGTACACCTGTTTCAATTTTTTTGTTCAATATTACCATTTACGAATGGCTGATGTCTGTTTACATATAATATACATTCAACTTGATAGCTCTTTCAGACTCTTTGCTATTTTTCTTAGCCGTCAAAAGTGATTTCTTCTTCACATGTTACCTAAAAGAAATCCTTTTGTCCTTAAATATTTTAATCTTTGAAGATCGTTATATAGTTAACTCCTTTATGAGAAGCTAGATTCTGTCTGACTTTCATATAGTTAACTTCTTTGTTGGCTAATATGCATTACTGGGTACTGGCTTTGTCAGTTCTTATGAACTCTCTGTGGTATGCTCGCTCAATATTGCCACGTATCAGTGGAATTAAACTGTGGGCTACTGCTTGAGAGGCTTTCTAATGTGTTATAATTGCCAATCTAAATGATAGTATATATAAATATTAACACCTACTTGGATTTAATTTGATGACAATCACTGTTTAATTTTTTGATCTATGTTATTAATATTTCTAAATCAATATTGGTATTTATTGTTATGTTTTGTGGTTTTGTAGGTGCACCTTTGTTATGAAGGCAGGGTTGCCTCACGATCGTTTTGCATCACGCTTAGAGTCAAATGTGAAGTGATGCGCTGGGGTTTAATTTTTATTGTGTTTTGATCAGTATCATGCTTTTACTCATGGTCTGGGGTGGGGTGAGATGCGGGTGCACGTGATGGTTTCAGAGGGGTTGTTTTTATTGGAGGGGCGAGTGGTTGGAAAATATGTATTGGGAGGTAGTCGCAGGAGTCTAGATCGGTCTACGGGGTGCATGTGTCGGGGGTTAGTGTGGATTACTAGGGCTAATAGTTGACTTTTAGGTCTTGTTAGAAAACCACCAATGCAATAGGGTAAAAACCCACCAAATCGGACCAGTAGCTCCAATTACTGACGTAGGCATCGACCTTAAGCGGTTAATTTGTAAGCGAGTAACCTTGAGGGGGGGGTGGAAGGGGGGAGGAGGAGGTCCGGGAGCTGGGAGAGCCGACATCCTCAAGAGGAGAAAAGAGGGCTGGGAGCGGGAGAGGAGGAATGGAGAGCACCGACAGAAATGACTTGGTTCGGGTATTAACTATTAAGTCATCGGACCGGTACCCGAATCCGATATGTACCGGATTTGGATATTGACGGGTTGATTTGCCTTTCAAATCGACTATGAAGCGCTGGCCAGCTCCAGACGAAGCCGCGTCGGTCAAGTGACCACATTGGACGTTGCTGCCCACCTCCGAACCAGACCGACTGTCCAACCATTTCACCATTCACTTACAAGTGCCTCAAGATTCTCATTTTATACATCGAGTGGTCAGAATTGAATCTTCGTCGGGAAGTCATTCCAACATTTTCTCAGACGAAGAGACAAAACGGGCACATATCGAGCTGGGGTTCCGTCGCTTCCGCCCTGTTCTTCTCCCCTCCGCTATCCGCATTTTAAATCTCCATATACTTTACTTACTATGGTCCGAAGGGCAGCCTATTCCTCATGTTCCATTGGAGGCAAATCTTGACTTAAATTCTTGCCTTCTTCATCAACAGCTGCAGGTCATAAATTGTTGTATTGCCAGGAAAAGGCGTCGAATTCTTGCAACTGAGTCATTAGATTCCTTACTGAAAGAAGTCACTTTAGACAGTGAGGGGTCAAATAATATTCCAGGGACTAACTGCATGGTTTATGCTAGAACTAATTCTGGACATAATGTTCTTAGACTTGGTGCTGATCATCCCTCTGAAAATTTAACCATGTTAGAAACAGGTGAACCTATATATTCTCCAGTTACCCAGGTACGTGATACTGGTTTGTAAATGCTATTCTCTATATTAGGCCTTTTCCAATAATATTTGGATAATATGCCTTCACTTATGAGCAGGAAGGAGCAGTTTTAACTGAAGAACTCATCAAAGAAACTGAGGAGTTTGTTCTTCGTACTGGGAGGTAGGTGTAGTCGGTTTCATTTTGTGATTTTGTGATGGCTAACAAGGTCTCATCTATCTCTATATTAACACAAGTTT
Organism: Trichopus zeylanicus subsp. travancoricus; assembly: GCA_005019695.1. NCBI lineage: Eukaryota > Viridiplantae > Streptophyta > Magnoliopsida > Dioscoreales > Dioscoreaceae > Trichopus > Trichopus zeylanicus. The sequence goes on along the minus strand of RXID01022298.1, from coordinate 556,987 downwards.
TATCTAAATGACAAATAGTACATGCCTTGAATTAGTTGAATCAACTTATATGAGGATCATCTTTATTAACTTGGGATATAGATTAATTTAATTGTAACATTATGATGTCAAACTCGTCACCTCTTTTGTGATTTTGGATGTCTGTTCTGAAGATGGAAAAGTTTGAATGAAACAAGTGGCCTAGGTTTAGAATTTTGTAATATTTTCGGTCTGTCATAATCATTGAGTTTCTTTTACCCTAGCCTGTAAATATGCTGCTGGCCATATACCTAGCTGAGAGGCCTTCCCAGGTCCTCTATTGTCTGAATTGAGGAAGGCCCATCAGAACCTCGTGCAGTTGATCCTCAGGATTGTTTTGGGTCAGCTATGAGGTCAGGACTAAGGCCTGGATATTCATGTTTTCTTTGTGTCTCTGTACACATTATCACTTGTGGCAATTCCAGGCCTAAACACAGCCCACATTACATTTTGAGTCTGATTGTAGACCTGCTTCAATATCTGTTAGATATTATAAAACTTCCACTAGAACAACTAGGCTTTGTGATTTCCATATGCATATCTGATGTTGTTTTCCTTTAATTTTACGATCAAGTTGACAATCTATAGTTTTTCTAATACCTAGCCTTGGTGCTGGATGTTCTCAACTCCTGTCTGACATGCAAGCGTTCAAGGCAAGTCTAGAATTGCTCTGAGCAATGTCAACTCTGTTGTTCATCATGTTCTTTGTGAATCCCTTCTGTACTTGATTCTTAATGGCTAGTGATTCTTAATGTACTTGATTACTTCATCACACACTAATAAACGTTTGCAGATGAGTAAATTGCCCATAAAAGCATTCAGCTGCAAGTCATTCCATAATGGGAACAGAGGTATGCATGGCTGATATCAACATGGGGGTATGCATGGCTGATATCAACAATACAAAGTACAGGATACCTGAACATGCAATTGGATCATTGCAAACACCTATACAGTTCACAAAAATGTCATAGGAAGAACATGACGCTCGCTCTTGATGAGGAAAAACATCAATAGAAAATTTTTTTAATGAACATATTAATTGCAAAAAAATAAAAGTCAGCACCATACCATAATCTAATAGATCAGTTATGTTAATATCTATTCAAGTGAGTCTTTGCAAGAACTACCGCAACCTCACTTGACAAGCAATCAATCTGTCAAGTATTGCTAATAATCAGAACAGCCCTTGCAACAAGTAAAATTTCAGACACATCTTCTATTTAACTTCAGAAAGATGTTGACCGCTCCTTGCAATCAATAGTTGTTGGTGCAAAACTCGAATCTACTGTAGTCCAAGTCAAGGACATTATGAGTCCACCATTTCATCTTGCAAGCCACTAAATGCAATAAGCCCAGCTCCGTGACATGCTGTATCGACAAATACAACAGACCCATGCTATTATGTTGTGAAACGTATTAGAATGTCAAGAAGAGAATAAGGCATCAAATTTTTAAAATTAAGGTTTCAGCAAATAATTTGACAAAATAAAATAATTTTGACTGAATCAAGGTGAAAAATCTGCTTGAGAAATCATCTGTGAAGGAAAAGACAATCACTTTCATTTGCTTTTTTTCTTTCTCTCTTTCTATGATTGTGTAAGAAATGCAAGTTGTTAGAGCAGATGATTTAAAAAAGAAAAGCCAATACACTAAAATAACAAAACACAACATTATAGACAGACTTGAAAAATAATTTCTGATAGTGTTGATAGTGTTGTGTGTTATTAAGGCCAATATAACAAACATTCCAAATAATTTCAATCAAAGAATTGTAGACAGATCTATAATTTATTTCCCGTATTTGTTTTTGCTGCAGAATATGTGTCCTATAAATGCGGAGCATTAATATAGATTTGATCAGTGTTCTTTAACACAGTACACAGGCCAGTCATTAGCTTATCACTCTTCCTAACAATATGCACATTGCTCTAATTAATGTGTATGATAGTAATAGGTATAGAGATAGAAAAGTAATTGCAGGTGAAATGGTCCAAATGTGCAAGCTAAATGTGCCTTTCTCCTCGTAGGAGACTCCAACTGCATCTTGGGGCCAGAGGACAAAGGGAGTGCCTTTCCACTTAAATATAATTGTGCATTAAGAAGTCTAATAAGTTGATTAATGAATGCAGGTTAATTGAGGTACAAGCTACAGGACAAAGACTCGGAGAAACAATGAAGATAAATAGAGTGCATTATGGAGAGACTAGATTGACACTTTCTACAACCAAGATTGGTTCAACAAATTCCCCTTGGGCATCTCGCCCGCCAAGCCTCGAAACATTGTCCACTTCTCATCTTTATCCTTATGCATAATTTTTTAATTAACAAATGATTCCGGTTTAAGTGCTTTTGGTTAATGACAGAATATGGAGTAAATCGGATTAAAAAGCTTTTAAAATAATTTTATTTATTATTATAAAAGTAATTTTAATGATAAAATTAATAATTTTAAAAAATAATTTATTAATTTTAATTTTGGTCATGATTCTCGCATCGAATTAAAGTTGCCTGAAAGAAACTCTCACCACACTTCAGCCAAAAGGTGAAGAAGAGAACAATAGGTTAGCTATTCTCTACTTAGCCTATTTAATATATCGTTGTCCTTTTTGCTCCCAGGTCTCGCTGGCCACTGCCTCCGCCGGACCCGTGCTGTCCTACCCCGGGTTTTGCTCACTCGCCACCCTGACCCGCACCAAGAGCAAGGCTCGCATCAACAATGTTGTCGAGGCCGTGTGCCCGTGTGCCACATCCGCTCCATGACGGGTGACATCCGCACGCAGCGCAACATGAGCGATGACGATGTCTTCCTCGCTGCCCCGGTCCTCCCGCTGGCTTCACCACCGCATCTTCAACTCCGGCCAGATCACAGGCCCTCGACGGCTACGAGCACCTAATCTACAATGCGTTGAAGCCCCTGCCAAGCCGCCGACCTTCGCCTAGTCAAGGAGGCCGCGCGTCACGCTGAGTTCGCCCGCGAGCTCCAAGACTCCACCTCGCCCCTGATCTGCCGTCCCTCCAGCAAAGAAACCCTATTCACACCACCGGAGTTTCCTGCTCGATTGAACCTTAGTCTCACCGGCAATGGCTCTGATCATCAACTGTGAGCTCCATGCGCAGCACCATCATCGCCCTCGTCTCCGCGGCTCCGACTTGCCTCCGGTACCGGCCAGCGCTCCAGCCGACCCGCGCCCCGCATGACCCTTCGTCGGCCTCTCCCATCGCTGGCCGTTTTCTGCACCCGATTGTGGCTGGGTTGGCCCAAGATTTGACCGCCTGAAGCTCCGGCGAGGAGAGGGTGCAGTAAAGAAAGGCTTGGCTTGGGGAAGAAGAAAGCAGCTTCAAAAAAAAATAATAAAATCAAAAGGTCGAAGTCTTGCCTTGTCGTCAGGAGGGTGATGATGGAAAGTTTCAGAAAAAAAAAAAAAAAAAGGGGTGCTTGTGCTGGGCTGTGACAAGAGGTGAAAGAAAAAAAATAAAAAAACCAAAAGAGAAGAGGAGCTTCGTACGGGGATTGTTGGGAAGCAAGCCCCTTACAAAAAAAAAAAAAAAAAAAAAAATTAACAAGTTGCTGCCACGTCATGAGAGAGGGGGAAGGAGCTTAGATGGAGGGACGGTGTTCATGTAGCAGCAGCAATCAACAACAACGCCCTTCATCTTCGTTGCGCCAGCATGGCCACACACAGCATGATCAAGCGGGCAGTCACGACCATCCTACTCAGCAGCTGCACATGGCCTATGGTCCGATGGGGTTGGTGAAGTGCTGCTATGCACCAAGCACACAAGGTCTACTCAGCAGATACCTTAAACAATTCTGCAGTGTTGGTTGGTCAAGCGTGAAAACCTGTCAAGCTGTAAAATGGTAAACTCGGGTGCCTTTATTGTTATTTATCTCTTTATATTTTTATTAATTATTATAATGATTGAATTTTTTTTTTTATCGATATAAGATACATTATGTCCAATTTGGAAACAAAAAGATCAGGCACAAAGACTTCGTCTGCAAAGCATGAAGCCGTCACTTCGCTGGGCACCAAGATTTCATTTTCGAGGCACAAAAACTTCTTCTCCAAAATATAAAACTCTCGCTTTTGACGAGACACTAAAATCTCATTTCGCCGATGTATGAAGCACTTAATCTGTGGAGACACGAAATTCTCACTCGGCCAAGACATGAAGCTCTTGCTCTGCCGTGCTACCACAAAGCTCTCGGACGAATCTAAGATACAAAAACTCAGCTCCATGATTATGATTTGAAATGAGGATCAAAATTTTTTTTTTTTTCAAATTTTTTTTATAAAATTAATATATTTATTTTACATTATTATTAAATTATTTTATTATAACAAATTAAATACTTATTTGAGTTTTAAATTATTGTAAAATTAATCTTGATCCTAATCTTAAATCAAATGGTAATTTAGGAATTAATAAATCGGTCCAAAATCAAATACGGAAGGAATTTGCTTTTAAAAAAATAATTAAATTTCACGAAATAATCATGTCAAATCTCATCCAAATCACGAATATTATCCATGATAAGTACAATCTATTAAAACATAAATAAAGGCTGTTTCTATCTTTTTTTACTCGAGCTAACAAACTTTCAATTTCTAAATTCTATTATTTTTTTTTCTTTTAAATTTTATTATTACTATTTTTTCTCAATGAGTTATATTGATTTAAGTATCAAAGCGGTCACCGATTCCAACGGTTATCCTCACGGTGTTTTACAAGTTTTGAGATGAAAATCGACTTAACCGATCCGATTTCAAAGGATCTCCGGTTTAAAATTGACGGCGATATTTGATTCTACCAATAATTTCCAATATATTTTTTTAATTAGACCATTGGGTTATCATATGAAACTCTTTTGTTATATTACTTTTTTGTAATTGATATAAATGATCACAGTTGTATTTTTATTTCTTGCTTATTTTGCAGGACTACTAATCAATGATAACTTCTAATTACTTAATAAAAGAAAAATTTTATAATATAATCAGCCACACGTTCTTAAGTGTTTTTGGGGCTGCTTCCGACCCTTAAGTCTCACAAGAATGTGACGGTGGGTGGTGCGGAATTTGATGATTACTCGTCAGGTAAAATATTCTACGATTATAGTAAAATTTTTGGGTAGAAGTAAAAAAATATCGAGACCACTCGAAGTCTATTTTTGGGCCATATGCTTAGCGGACCGGACCCATTGACGGCTCTAAAATAGCCTAATTGCGGATAAAATCAATTAGGAATTTTTAAATATTTATTACTTTTTTATAAATACGTGACCGACGAAGGCAAACTAGAAAACTATACATACGAAGCCACGTTCTTTGTCTTTCTCATTAAGTTGTATACATGCGAAAGCAAGACTTTTAGCTGATCGTTTCTACATTTTTCTCGCATTAAGTAACAAATGCTCAGGTCATGACGTTATCCACTTAAATTTATCCAAACCATATCTGTATGGATTATAAGCAGTCGGTTCGTCTGAAACTTGCCATCATTTTCGTGGTCTCGCAGCAAGCTCGTGACAGACGATCCACATCACTTTGACCTTCTTTTCTTTTTTCTTTCCATGAGCCTCATCATCATTCTAAGCAGCACCGCGTCTTTTGCTCGGACCTGTGAGAAATTGGACCAACCCCAAATTCACTTGCAGCCATGTCTCTGTTGCTCAAAAGGCCGTCTGCTCACATGCTGTCCCCGAACCAGCCGGGTTTGATGTTAGCAACCTTAATTAAAAGTATCTCGAGAAGAACGTGAGCCTTTTGAGTCCCAATTTGAGGTCTTATATGACATGAGAGTTCAACTGGTTATTGGATTCGCTCAACAAAAATGATATTGCGATGCAGACATCTACCTACAAAATCACAGGGAAAATCATGACTTTGCGGAGTGTGGGCGAGCGAAATTCTGGTCTGGAAATCCCGGATCGATTGATTGGGACTCGTCGACAGAATGACAACCAACCAAGCATGCTTGAGACGCTCTCGTGCGTGCGAATCAAAATGGATTGGACATAACCAAGCTTTTTTTTTTGTGGCAAAGAGTACGTATTGGTGGGGCAACCTCACCGATCGTTCGTGATTAGTCAATGACAGAAGATTATGACAAGCGTAGCCATCGTCCTGATAAACAACAACTTAATCCGCATCATCATACGAAAAAGAACAAGTCGTCTATTCAACTTTTTTGACATTCCACCGGACGAAAGCATTTTTTCGGCCCACAACGACAACTGTGTCATGTGCAACAAACGACCGCCTTCAATCTTTTGCTCTTTTCATGAGACGCTGTTCTAAAACTAAAAGAAATTAATAAAAGCTCAGCTGAAGCAAATTTCACCGCATACTCCATACTCCACAGAAATTTCCCACCGACTATGTAGAATCCTAAAAAGAAAAATAAAAACGAAGATAAATGGCACTTGGATAATCCAAATTCGCTTACATTGTAGATATAGCAGCAGTAAAATTTGGTTGCACTTGGATAATCCAAACTCGCTACATAGTAGATGTACCAGCAGTAAAATTTCGGTTTGGAGGTCCACTTCGAGCCCCTTGGTTCTCGACAAAAGATTGCAACGTGCCAGCCCCCCGTATGTATATCATACAGAAACAGACTTGCCATTTCCCATCTCAAGGCTGCCGACATGAACTTCAGCGTCCCTGATGAACTTCCCCCAGAACCAGTGATTCTTCCACACAAGAACCATCTCCTCTATTGGTACATTTTTGGTCTCGGGGAGCAGGAGGGCGACGAAGGTAGTCATTATCACAACCCACCCGCCAAAGAAGTAGAAGAGACCGAACTTCATGTGGCAAAGCATGGCGAGGAATGCCTGGGCAATGATGAAGGTGAAGAGCATGTTGACCGACACGTTGATACTCTGACCGGCAGATCGGATTTCCAATGGGAATATCTCACTGGGCACGAGCCACCCGAGGGGTCCCCAGGACCAGGCGAAGCCAGCGACATAGATGCAGATGAAGGCCACCACAAAACCGGCATACGTCTTGGACAGATGACCCTCTCCGCTAGTCCCAAATTTGATAGCAATCAGTGTTCCAACAATAACCTGCATGGAACACATTAAGGCTGTGTTAAACCAACACTGCTATTCGATTCCCTAAGGGATGGGTGCTCTATTCCTGGAAACAGTAGAAATATTTGTACCTGGCAAATGAGCATCTGAGTTCCTCCCTGTAAGAAGAGCTTACGTCTTCCCAGCTTGTCCACAGTGAAGATAGAGACGAAGGTTGCAAACACATTGACTAGCCCAGTGATGACAGCAGACATCAGAGACGCATCAGACCCAAACCCAATGGTCTTGAAGAGCACGGGGGCGTAAAACATAATCACGTTGATGCCGGTAAGCTGCTGGAAGAAGGGGATCAGAATAGCCATGGTGAGCTGGGCCCTGTACTTCCTTTGGATTATGTTTCTCCAAGGATGCTGGACGGCCTTTGCCTCCTCGCTGGCCACTAAAAGATCATTGTACTCCATTTGGATGTCATCTGTGCCACGAATCTTGCGAAGCATCTCCTTGGCCTTCTCGCCATGGCCACGCTCAACGAGGGAGTTGGGGGTGTCAGGGAGAAACAACGAGCCCAGGGCGATGATACCGGCTGGAACGGCAGCAAGCGCAAGGCTGACGCGCCACCCCCATCCTCCCTTGATCTTGGCGGTACCATAGTTGATGAGATTGGCTGCCAGGATGCCAACGGTGATCATGAGTTGGAAACCGATGTTGAGCATTCCACGAAGACGAGCTGGAGCCATTTCGGACAGGTAAACCGGCACGGACTGATCCCAATTAATTCACAACACAATAGTGTTATCAGATATCACAGTCCAGGAGATACAAAAAATATGTAAAAGTGTGATAGGAAAATCTAATTCAGAATAGGTGATATTAACAGTAATATTCAATGAATTAACTACAAATGATGGCCATAAAACAGTATGGTTAAGGGTTGTGTCAGATCGAACAAAGGATTATCGCGTTCTTGAGTGACTTAATTAACCATAAGACGAAGAAATAGCATGTACAAACAGTAGAGAAGAAAACAAAGAAGCTCGCATGGTACTAAAATTTGTGAAGTGTTTTCTGAGAAAAGGTGATGAAATTGATTATCGCTATCCAATACGACATGAACAAGAAATACTTGCAAAGCTTTCACGCAAGAAGGGAAAAATCAAAATAAAGAAGATGGAAAAGAACAAAAAACTAATCATTGAAGAGAGATCCCTGGAAGGGGCCACAGGAGAACAAATGCCCAGAGCCACGGATGCGGATTGAACCAATTGTCCTGTATCGGGAATAAACAAAAACCTTTCTTTTGCCTATGGCAGAACCGTAGAAAGGGCGATGGATTTGTCCGTGTGAAAAATAATTAAATGCATCATGACAAATCGTAAGGAAGGACATGCCACCAGAAACGCTTTATTCTATGTTCCCCAAAAAGATATTTTCGATCCAACCCAACGAAAAGCAATTGATTATCCACTTTTCTTAATGAAAACACTAATCAAAATTGAGTCCTGCATTATTAGGTTACACTTTTTCATAATCACAAGGCAAAGTAATGGTTTGAGAGAGTAATCGGTTGGCGGAAGAAGAATGGGGTGGCCATTTGGTGAGTGTGTTATCCCGAGGCTAAGGGAATATTATTAATTGTCAATTAACCACGTAGTTAGGAAGATAAGGACAAGAAGAAGAGTAGGAGAAAAGAATTGGTACACGAAGCTTATTAAAAAAGAAAGTTAATGAAATTATATCTACGTGATTATCCAAATGTAAAATGTTCAAGCAAATCTGCAAAACAAGCTACCTGCAAGTCTGAATGAATAGAATCTCTCGCAGAAAAAAAATATGATCCAGAAAAAAAAAAAAATACAATAACAGCAAACAATCGGGAAGAACACGCCTCGCTTAAAAAGAAAGGCAAACCGCAGAAGAGGATTTTACCTGATTGGCGAAGCCGACGCCGATACCGAGAAGAATACGGCCCAGGATGAGCATGAACACGTTCATAGCAGCGCCGTTAATGGCAGCACCAACCAAGAAGGTGACACCACCGCCGAACATGGACCACTTCCTCCCAAACATCCTCGTCACAGCGCTAGCGAAGAAGGAAGCGATGAGCGCGGCCAGGTAAAGGGAGGACGTGAACGTAGTAAGCAGCTGCGAGTCGAACTTGCAGTACTGGTTCGTGCTCTTATCGGCCTTCTCCTTTCTGTAAACGCTCGGAAAGAACTTGAGCAGAAACGAATCCATCGACGTCACGCCCCCTGTGTCAAAACCCAAATCAAAATCAGATCTCAAGCTATTACCGGAAGAAATCACAGAACTCGAATACAAGAGAAGGATAATGGTGGAGATCTCGTACCAGAGATACCGATATCGTAGCCAAAGATGAGTCCACCGGTGGCTGCAACGAGACATGTGAGGAAGACGAACATGGTCATCTTCCCCGGGTAGTCCTTCCCGCCGGAAGGATTCACGATCGCGCCTCCCGCCATTGATGGGATCAAGAGCTTGGAGAGAGAGAGAGAGAGAGGATGGACAACGCAAGTGAGAGATTGAGAAAAGAAGAGGCGAAGGGCAACTGGAGTGCTGGGGAGGGAGGCGGAGGTGGGGTATATATCGACGGACCCCTGAGTCGAGGAAAAAGGCGTGCTTGTTTGGTAGGTTGGCGCAAAGGCGGAGGGTGTTAATTTTGGGTGACTTTGGGTTGAGCTGGAGGATTTTAATCACATAATATCGGAACAAAAATTATTTAATAAATGTTGACTGTCCACACTTATTGCGCCATCAATTTAATTTTGATTCGCTATGTTTTTTTGGCCAGTAACGCAATCAATCAATCAATTAATTCCCTTTTTGGTTGCCAAAAATGTTTAATTAATTAAATGTGTGGCAAAAAATGGATTTGGTTGAAATACAAGTCCAGCGGAGATAGCCGTTGAGTTCCCGCTTCCGCTAAATCTTGGCCACGTCACTCGCTCTTATGCCGGTTGACTTCCGCCGCGGGTCGTACCTCTTTTAATTTCATAAATCTAAGTAAAATAAATAAATAAGAAAAACAGTATACGGATTGTTTGTTTTGTTAAAAAAAAAAAATGTATCGCTTTATCTCTTGCGAATTTAATTGAAATCGTCTAAAATTGAATAATAATACACACTGTAACGCGGCGATGAAACTTAAAGCAGAGAGAGAAAGATGGCAAGTACACGTGACGTCCATGCAAAACATGTAGCTTAGCTGGACCGGATGGGAACCACCACCGCCCAAACGGATAACTCTCCAAAGACTCAATTTCCTACTAAACGGGTAAATACAACAAAAAAAAAAATATTTGTCATATTCCTTGAATGCCCCTTCTCGACGCCCCGTTCCGAGTACGGAAATAACTATTTTTTGGGAGGGACATTTTTGGGAGGGACATAATGGGAAATCACTGCTGATGATCATCCGAGCTGGAAGGAGGGCGTGTATGTAGCCGCACGCGACGCAGTTCACGCAACAAAAGATTTCTTTTAAAGGAAGACCATTCATGTTTCCAATTTGGCTGACTTTCGCCGCAAATTAGTTCATACCTCTGCATTAATATATTTATTATAAGAAAATTAGTAATTTTTCACATTTTGGCATAAATGGGTTCGCACCTCTGTATTAATAATATATCAGCAAAAAAAATAAAAATAAAAATTGAATCATAATTTATTGCTCAAAATGTAATAATATCTACGGATGTTTAGAAATAGATCGGCAGGATCGCGTTGATTTTGACTGACGATCTCAGCATGTTCGTTTTACGCGCTAACACGATTAAGGACGCGTGCCGGCTGGCAAAACACTGTCATCTACATTAAATTAATCCAATCTTCCGGAAGAAAAATGAAACACTCCGTTGAGTTCGATTACCAAAATATGTCCACCACTGACAATTAGGAGAAGAGAGTTGAACTCTCCCTTAAACAATCAACCACAAGACGGGACGAACGAAGGATTCATTGTTTAGAAATACTTGTCGGTCGTCCCTCATATTGCTCACGAAATGCGGGTGCGCTCGACTGGCAATGTATGCGGTCTGGTTCGCTCTGTTGACCAGAGTTATCCAGTTTGACTTGGATTGTTTACGGAAGTTGACCCGACAGAGAGGCCTATTTCTCAACAAGCAGCACTAGCCTGTGGGGTTCATGCAAAAAACCAGGGGGCCGGGGTTAAAGCATGTGCCGCAGCGGAACATGACTGCCTCGGCGGTCAAACTTGGCATCCGTCGAGACTTGGACTGAAAACTCTGAGACCATCTCTCACTTCACTGCCACAGAGCTAGCCTGGCTTTGTCGGCATGCTTCTGCGTCTCATCCGTAACCTGAAAAGCGAAGTCTGAATTCAGATTCACAGTTCTTTGTAGTTTTGCGCAAAAGCTTCAGAGCAGCACGGTTTGCTGGAGTTTTTAGAGTGTGCATTATCTTTTTCCCAGCAAAAAATGGGCGTTTTTGGAGCGGCTTGGCCACTTGCTCTGTCGTCCTTCATGGCCTCCTAACCCCGCAAGAGCAGTTAAATCGGCCATTTTGTGCTAAAATATCAGATCCACTGGACATTTGGCTGACTCGCAATCCAGCGAGAGGATGAAACAATTATGAGGATGTCCGAGGACCCAGGCTGGGCCACCAACTCTGAAAAGGTCGAAAAAAAACTGCTGCTCTTTTACTGGACTAGGACAAAATAATATAAATGCGATTTGCAGTTGGACCTGGAGTGGTGGTGTTCTTGATTTGCTACCAATTCTTCACTGGAGTCGGTAGCCGGTCAATGTGTGGTCCAGTCTCTGATCTGTCAACAAATTTTGGGCTCCCTCGGGATTCCTAGCTTCTCCTCTGTAGCTCAACACAATCATCTTTCTATTACCTGTAATAATATGCTACGAGGAGAGGTCAGTATACTGAGATGCATGGCAATTGATATAATGATATTGATTTAGCAGTTGAGTTATGATTTGCTGCTTCGCCACCCGCAGTTTATCACCTGCTTTTATATGTGAACCCCTGGTCATCTGTACACTGAAATCTTATATTCCACAAACTTATGACAGCTTAAATTCAGGCATACGCTGATGTGACTTTGAGGTTAATGTCTAATAAAACAGGAGATATCGTTGAACGAAAACAATAGGTCGGGGGCCTACCCAAGGCTTACCAGAGTCTAGCATCTCCATTCGCTGACAAATGCTAAGTTTGATTTAAGCATAAAACAAAAGGCCATTCTCAGAAATGTATCAAGTTCTGATGCATGGCGTGGAAGCAAAGTTGCTGGCAATGTCTGAGGGCAGATGCCGCAAGCAAATAATTCCACATGTGAAAATTAATTACCTCTGATTTTTACCCAAAAAAGACCCTTCCCAATCTCGGTATTTGTGAAGATAAAAAGATACCTGGATAATTTTTGCCAGGTTGGAGTTAAATGCCTCTAAATCACAAGTAGAAGATGACAACACTAAAAGTAGCTGCAGTTTCCGCTCTTCCTGGAATTTTAATGCAATCAGATACAGTGAGGGAAAGAAAATTCAAATAAAACCAAAGGCAATTCGCATAGGTTAATTGGCAGTAAAACACATTAGGCAGCAAAGCTAGTCCTTGCAGCCTTGCTATCATTCATAGCCAAAACTCCAGCAAGGCTTCAACAATGTCTGAGCCTTTTGAAATCATTCTCAGGTTATTGTCTGGATATATTAAACAATGGCTAATGATTCAGTTCTGAACAGATCTAGTGGGAAAAACTACCATGGAAGGATGATGCTTTTGGTTTTCTTTCCAAAAATCCTTCACAATTACCCTGCCGGGTATGGGTATTTCATGTCTTTATAAAAGTCCTTCACAATGATCATGCAGGGTATGCATATTTCACAATCATCTAGTGGGAAAAACTACCCTGGAAGGATGGTGCTTATGGTATCTTTCAAAGATCCTTTACAATGATGATGCAGGGATGGATATTTCATGTGTTGACTGGCTTGTTTCTACCCCTGACTATGTAGAGCAGGAAAATTAATTGACAAAGCAGGATGATTCACACAAAATTACGAAAATGCAAGACAGTTCTGCGGTATTCTTTCTAAGTCATTCACATGCAACTATGTGACTCTGTTGTCATGTTTGCTCAAGAGCCATACTCTTGAAATTTATGCTTTCAGTTCAATCCAATCCTTGTTGTATCCAGAACTCATCAGTGTCCCTGCTTCTTCTTGGTTGCCTGGTAGGAGTGAGACTAAGAAACTAATAAACACTACACTTGTTTGTGTTCCTGGTATAATTACAACAGCACTTGCTTCCTTGTCTATTCCAATGGAAAGAAAACAAATCTTGCTGCTGACCATCAGCAAAGAAAGTGGAGACATATCCGAGAACTTCAAAATGGCTTAATCTTCAATTTTGCCTTCACACAGTGGAATAAGAACTTATTTTTGTTCTCCCTAAACAAGCTGCTAAAGTTCAGGTTCTCCCTCAAACTACTGATACTTTGACAGACTAGCAATTGCAATTCTCTGGTATCAAAAGCAAAGGCAAGCCTCATTAAATTTTGTTCAAAAACATAGCAGGAGACTGCACAGGCTATTGTGCAATCTTAACACTTGTGAGTCGACACTTGAAAAAAAAATCAGTTTCGGAAAGATTTCCCTGAGACAGCCAGGCCTCAAATTGTGGTAGTAAATTGAACACAGAGCTTGATTTTCAATGGTTTGAGCCAGACTTGAATAAGCCCAGGCCGAAACCAATTTGCCTCATTTCCAGACCTATTCCTGAGGCTCATCTTTATGGCCAAGAAGTGTTCCAGATAAAGACATCCAGCCACACAACCTTCTCTCCCAGTCCACAAATAGGTCCATCTCTCCTAAAGGGAGGTAAGACAAGAAATCACCTATCTACTTTAAGAGGTTGATTGGATACTCTCTCAAGATTTTGAGAATCCTTAATATCAAGATTTTTTAGTTGCTTAGTTGATGATAACAGTTTATTTTAAATGCATTGGCTTTCCAAAATCCATTGGCTTTCCAAAATCCAAAAAGCCATTTAAAACCAATAAACCTAGTTTTCTAGAAATTCAGTTCTACAAAGTTTAATACCTATCGTAAGCCTTTTTCTCATCATACAGGTTGTGAAGATGTAATTTTACTCACAGAAACTAATCAAACAAAGACTAAGAGTAAAACAAACTTTGAATTTTAAAAAAAAATACTTGCAAAAGGACACCAGCAAAAAGATGGAACAGCTAATATGATAAAAAAAATATTGCTGGGTACTGGGGGATAATTTAAGTTCACACCAAGACATAACCATCTCTGTTATCCAAAAACAACCAAACAACATAGCTAAATTTCTCATTGGATCATATAATCAATAAGTTATTGATGCAAATATATTGGATTATGACTAACCTGACATGCAATCCTTAGCTCCATCTTCCTAGGTTCAAAACAAAACATTGGAGGAAGCAGATAATTACACTCGAAGAAAACTCTAGTGACAGCTTCTGTCCACTGGAATGCAGCAGAAATCTAGCGAGACCACAAATGGAATGCCACGTGCACCTTCTCCATTCATCCACATGCCGAAGGATCAAGAAGTCCCTCTTTTGGCCAAAAAAGGATCAGGCATATTCAAAAGACATTGGCTGGTGGCCACAAGCACAATATCCAATTAATGTGGACCAGCGCCAACAGTTAATTCGTTCCTTCCAATCATTATATAATGCAGATTATGTCTTCCATGAATCCATAGTGCCTTCCTTAAGTTGGTATAGTAAGGAGTAGCTCAAAGTAGTGAGCAGCAGAGAGCCATGCTAGAGAGCAAAGCTGTGATAGGAGAAACCGACATGCTGCAGGCGATGCAGCAACATGCGCTCCGGCTGGCAGGCAAGGCTCTTGATGAATTTGATGTTACGGACTCCACTGATATTGCTTGCTTCATCAAGAAAGTATGTGTGCCACAAGAAATATGTGATGCAGTAGATATTAGGTTTGATATTAAAATTGTCTCCATTTCCAACTTTTTTGATGAGTGATGAATGTTTGTTGCAGGAGTTTGACCAAAACTATGGCCCAGGATGGCAATGCATTGTAGGGACTGATTTTGGTTCATTTGTGACGCACCACTTTGGCTGCTTCATCTACTTCTACATAGGCAGCCTTGCCATCTTGCTATTTAGAGGTGCAGTAAAACCATTGGCTGACTCTGCACAGTTATTTGCCATGGAGACTGTGAAGGCATGAACTTGGTACTTTTTTGCAAACCTGAGGGGTTTTCTTTGCAAAGAAGGAATTTGTAATGAAGAAAATATTCCATGCATCGGAGTTCCCAGCTCTAGCATCACTTTGCTTGTATCATTTTAAATTAAGCTAACCATTGCAACCTGCAAGAAAATATAACATGTTGCTAACCAAGAGCAACCTCAAAGAAACTCAAAAAGATCGTAGTTGCTGACTTTGGAAACCTCAAATGCCATCAGTTTGCTTATAGTAATGGTTATACTGTTTAATTGTCCTATACCTGTAATTTTCATGGAGAAAATGGAAGATATACGGAATGGTCATGCTGTTAATTGCCATATCATTTTTTCAAAATTTCAAAAATGATGAATTTTTTTAGATGCTAACAAAACACATCCCGAATCAATAATGCCATTGGAGCAAATGGAAGATGATAACATAACTTTGTAAGGACTCAACAGCAACAGCGAAATGATCAAACACTTAAATTTCAATTCACAACAACAACCATGAAAAATCTAAACCCTGATCCACATGAAATTGTGGTCATGAGCAAATTGAACATGACGAAAAGATCATTGTAAATAATTTTATCAAACGTGACCACAAAGGCCACAAACAACCAGAAATTTTGATTAGTCTTCAAACTCAAACACAACGTGAATACAATGCAAGCAGCTACTAAACTTCAAATGTTCATAAAATATGCTGGAGTCAGAAGGGTCGGCTGCATATTATTGTCTTAAGACTACTGGCCCAGAAGTAGATGCAAAATTGCCTTACAGCAAGTGAAAAATGCTGAATTTTTTAGGTGCTACACAACGGTATGCGAGATCTGGAATGCCATGGGAGCAAATGGAAGATGATAACATAAATTTGTGAGGACTCAGCTGTGGCAACACACTGATTAAGAAATCATGTTCCAATTTAAAACAACAACCATGCATAATCTCCATCCTGATCCACATGAAACTGTGGTCATGAGCAAATTGAATATGAAGAAAAGATCAAAGAGCACATTGTCCAACAGCATCCATCTACAAGTAATCATATAGCAACACAATGTACTGTTATTTGGTGAAGGAATCCGACAAGGGCCAATTCGGCAGAACAAGATGGAAATCAGAGAACAGGGTATTGATTTTACCTTTTGATCACCACGACCAGCGACCTCAGGAGAGACATCGAGTGGTGTCCACCAACGAACCGAACAGCGTGCGCCCCGCGCCACCACTTCCCGGCAGCGCCGGTGTGCCTCCTGGCCTTGCGGTCAGTCTCGCAGACCAGCGGGTCTCACCACCGCTAAACCAGTAGGAAGTATCCAAGGCGGAGTCTCGATCGTCGAAAAAGGGCGAGCCCAGAATCGAAGAGACCTGCTTACTTATGTAGCTTTAGGCCCAGAAGATTAGTCAGGGCCCGATCCTGGTCCGCTCGGTTGAGCCGTTTGGTTGTTGACGTGGACCAGGCTCGGACACGGCGATGATCCAATATCAAACAGGAGCATATAGCTGACAAACAATTTGAATAATCTCTCGCACTCGCCGGCGGCAAATGAACCGGAATGAAAATCCAATTTTAACAGAAAATATACTGTGAGCTTCCAAGTTTCACCAAAAACTTGGAAAATTGGTATCCGTCCGGTTCAGTTAGGGCTCGGTTTTGGTTCCAATATTCTTTGCATCACAGTGATATACACATACATACAAAAGAAAATCGAATGAAACACATTAGTCAGAAATTCTCAAGCTCACAACAAGAAATCATCCTGGTCAGGCTTCGGAGATGTCAACAAAGCAGTGTAGAGCCGGAGCTTCTCCTCTCCCAGCGAAGAACACCGCGAGAGAGGCCGACGAGGCCGCATGAAGGAAAGTGAGGTCAGCGTCTTCCGGTGCTTGTACCTCCTCCACGCCAGCTGAATCGCCACCGCCGCCCACGTCCGCCACCCCGGCGAGTAATACCGTGCGCTTCGCCGAACCCTCTCGTTCACAAACGTGTACCTGAAGTGTTGCGTCACGTACTTCACATCGCTGGCGTCCAGTCCGAACGCCTCCGTCGTCTCGATCGTCACCAACGATGAAGAAGATAGAGGCAGCCGTTCGATGAAGGGACGCCTGAGGCACCATGACAGGAGCTCGTCGCCGCTGAAGTTGCCGGGACCTAGCATGCAGCAACTTTTGACGCCATTCCGGAGGACTTGGCTGCTTTGGAGGTGCCCCCTCACGACGAACAGCATTCTCTGAACTGGGTCCCCTTCTCTAGTAATCTGCATGAAGTGGCATTTTGCTAGAGATGATGTGCAATAGATCGAAGGGAGAGAGGGAGAGGATATTCATGAGAATTGTCCTACTGTTTCTCCTTTGGGGAATATGAGAGACTTCACTCTATCGCAAATGTTCTCTAGCACTAGATCATCCATGTGTTGGAACAAAGGTACCTGAGAGAGCACGCAAATAGTGGAAAAAATCACATGACAAGAACAGACATAGATTTGGAAGACATTGATTATTTATGCATAAAACAGCGAGATATAGGACACCTGGCGAACGAGGTCGAGGCACAGGTGATACTTGATGTCTCTTCTGAGGACTTCAGGGAGGTTTTTGACCATCTCCGACTCATCTACTCCTCTCATCGCTGCCCAACGTTGCCGCTCATACTGGCGGACCCGTTGCCTGAAACCCTGTGGTAAATGCTTCCGCCGCATCCACCACTCGACGCTTCGCATTCTCAAATGCATTGCCTGCTTCTTCGATGTAGTAGCATGCAGGAACACCTACAGTGCTCGGCCACCATTAAGTAATGCTTTTCTTTTTCACTCTATGATGTCGTTGCAATTTGCGAGGAAAAAAAAAAATCCTCACCTTAATGTTCCCAATCAACATAGTGACCAGCAGGAGGCCGCTCGTTATGATGATGATATTGAAAACAATTTCAAGCCATTCTGTCGTGCTGTCTAGGTTGCCAAAAGTGCTGAACGCAAGAACATGTAGTTCATAAGCGAAGCTAACCTAGAATATGTGATTTAAAAGAATAGCGAGAGAGAAGCAATGGACATGCCTTAGAGTCATGAGGCCCCAGAAGATAGGGAGGAGTATCTTCTCCAGGCGGCTGCTGTTGGTGAACAAAGAAACAGTCCATTTGTAGGATCCATAGGCAAACTCATCACTTCGGTCGAGACAAATAGCTCTTGCTCGGACGTTCCTAGCCCAAGCCAATCTTTCCCGTTCTTTGATGATTGTTGTTGCGCCATAGTACACAGGATTAACACAAGACACCGATGTCATCCCACATATCTTTGCTCCCAAACACTGCTCTTTGAGGCACTTGACACCTCTCTGGATCCCTAACAAGTACCAGCATGCACCCACAGCCTACGGCATTGACAAAGAGAAATAGAATCCATAAGACTTCTGAATATATAGTAAACATGAATACCGACTGGAATACCGAGGCTTACTTACATGGGATGCAACAAAGTAGGCGATCAGATTTAGAGCAATCCCCCACCATATTGTCCCAAATATGTACCCTGACAAGTTCTGCATACGGCGCAGGAAACAAACGGAGTGATAGATCTTTGGCAAATACTGAAACAGGAACGTTATCAACATTACAGTCATCACTGTAGTTGCCGAACCTTTCCTTATCAGAGCCGGGGCTACCACCCACAAGACCGCCTACAAGCATAGAACCATTTCAGAGCAATATCTTAAAAAATTTTCATGATATTTCAATCTTTACCGGGCAGATTCTCCATGTCCTGTTTCTAAGATAATGATTAATCCGTCTGTCACTAAACAAAAAAAAAAAAAAAAAAAAAAAAAAAAACCGGAACGACGGCAGAAAAATACTAAATGAAGATAATAATAATAAAGAAAATGTCCATGTTTCTCGTAAGAATGAATTAGATTAAGATTTTAAGTTTAAACCGATCCAAACGTTTCGGTTTCGGATTAATACGAAATTAGTCTGAAATATTTTTTTTTTAAATTCGATTTCAAACTTTAAAAGTATATTATTTAATAATATGTATTATTTTTATTATAAAATAACTTCATCCTAATACTTAAGGTAATTCGGGTTACATGACACGAGTTTGAACTTAGCTCGGTGTAAATTTTTTTTCTTTCAATATTTTAAGTACTTTTTAACTCACAAAAAATTTAAATTAATAACTTTTAAAAAATATATGTATATAAATTATTTTCTTATTTAAATTTTTTTAAAAATATCTTTAAATTTAAAATCAAAGTAAAAGATAATTTGATTATAATTGAAACGAGTTAATTTCCGTCGAAATAGATTGAAACAATCAAAATGTATTGATTTTAGTGGATATGGAAATCAAACTTTAAAACCTTGGGTTAGAGTAAACCGGATTTAACTGGTTAATAATCAAGTGGAGTTAATGGGTGTGTTTTTGTAGCTACTAGCTACGTCTACGGCTCTACCTAACTTGCATCAATTGATCATTATCCTATTAAACTTGATGTTGATTATTGAGTAAGAAATAAAGGAGTTCATTATATAAAATGATTCGCTCCAAGACTATATTACGACCTTTGGTTGTGATTGGACTAATTTGCTACCCTACTTGATTTGGCAAGTTAATTAGCTTCGCTTTGCATGAATGATTCAGTGACAAAAAATAAAACAAGGCAGAGAATGGAGAAGTTCATCAGAATCAATACTTGTTGATTATGGCAGCAGAAGGTTTTGTCCTGAAGCAGGATCAAATCCGTATCATTGTACTGCGCAGCACCAATAATTTTGGTGTTGCGGCCCGTGAAAAAATATATCTAAGATGATAAGCTCACATCACTTCATGACGGACATCGACACTAAAGCTGAAAAAAGAAAAGAAAAAAAGACAAAATTTACCTGCATAATGGGGAGGATGACAAAGAGATCCAAGAAGAAGCCCTTCTTGTTCTTCAGGTAGCCGAGCCCAATATGATGCTTGTGGGTTTGAATCTTACTCCTATCACCTTCTTCGTCATCCACATGCGACTTCCTCGCGTTGTAGGCCAATCTCAGCTTCAAGCACATGTTCCACACATGCATGGCGTCGACCATGCACCGGAGAACCGTGAGAGAGATGGCAAACCAGCCGTCGATGAACAAGCACAAGAGAGAGCCGCTAATAGAAAGAGTATAGAAGAAGAGCGGGTCGATGATGAGCCCGGCGGCGCATCCGAGAAGGTAGGCACGGCTCCACTCCAGAGCGCCTGCTGCTCGGCCCAGGGAACCGCCAGCCCTGCGACCGCTGTTAGACATGCCACCATGGAGTTTGTCGGCTTCCTCGTCCTTGGCTTGCAAAGCTATTGAGTTTGGGGACTGATCGGCGATGGTGTTGGTGGAGGGAGAGGCGGTGGAGGTGGAAGGCGTGAGCATCTTAGCCTTGGCGAATTTTTTTGGCTGGTGAAGAGTAGAAGAACAAGGATTTTTTGGTTGTGTTATGAGGTGCAGACAAGCCGAGGCTGTCATCGTGTCGTCACTCTCTCCACAGCTAGATAAGCAACGGACCGGAATGGCAACTCCATCCTCAAAATAAGTATCCCATTGGTACGGAATGGCGACACATATTATCTGAAGATCAAACAGAAATTCGCAGCTCATGTGAACGAAGAATATTTTAGCTCAAGAGAGATCTCCGGCGCGAAAGTAACCAATTAATTAAGTACTTAATACAAAGAACTTGTTTGATTAGGATTCAGGAAATAACCGGCGAATTTTAGAAAGAGATTATTATTTTAGCGTCGGCAATCTTGGCACCTACTCAACAGCAATAAATTCAAACAGGGGGCGCGGTTTCGAGGCAGCTTCCCTTGATTTTGTTTGCTAGCAGGCACCATCCCGAATGACGAGCGACCCTGCTCCTGTGTGATCCCCACTCATGCAGGAATGGGTGGTGGCCATTTGGCGTGGCCTCCGCTTGTTCTCGTCTGCTTGTTTTCCGTTTGGTACCACAAAACATCTCGCATCACTTTCCGGTTTTAATTGTACTTCTCCTTCGCAATTCGGCTGCCCATAATCACCTCGGTCGCAGAAAGAGTCGCATAGATCTCCACAGCTGGTAACTTAATTTAGGAGATAATTTGTCCATTGTCGCATATAACTTAATTAGTCATGGTACGGACGACCAAAAGCTAAATGCCGAACCAGGTAAGCTACTTGATGCTTCCTCGCCATGAAAAGGCCGATTGGAAACCGTGGCCGTGAGTTTAGCCAGTGCATTATTTTTTGGATATTTTCGGCATTTACGAAACACTATTAATAAAAAACTTTCATAATATTTTTTTAGGTTTTTTTCACATTTCGTAAACATCGGTGAAACTAATGTCACAGATATTTTTAGTATTTTTAAAAATACCAATAATAATTTTTTTCGATATTTTTTGCAATAATTTATGAGTGTCGAAAATACCTAATTTTTCGTAACATTTCAAACGCCTGGAACTATATGTTTAAATGTCCGAATATAATAGAAAACAACAACTATTTTCTATTTTTAGAATTTAAGCATATGGATTTACCAATTCGGACATTTAAATGTTATATAAAAATAGGAAAAAAAGATTTTACAAATACATTCCATGTATCTACCAATACATAAGATTTTTTACAAAATTTTATAATATTATAAAATGTAGAAAAAAGTTCACATTGCAAACAAAAGTTAGAAAAAAAAATAAAATCGCAAATAAAGGTAAAACATGTATCATACTTAACTATGACTTCTCGTAAGTCCATCCGTCCTCAATTGTTGTCTCCACACATATTCTTGAATGCTTGTGTGATTTTGACATACAAAATAAAATAAAAATATTTGTAAATAATATTGGTAAATCACGAGATAAAATAACAATAGTTTTGTGTAATCGCCTATATTCACCAACGTTCACCCCGTGTTCGTCTGTGTTTGTCTTGTGATCGCCAATGTCTATACCATATATGATCTATTCTCCCATATTTGCGTTATGTTTGACCCAAAATTCTCCCATAAACAAAAGAACTAATTACTTTCAAAAATAGTTTTAATTCAATTCTAATATTTTTCATCAATAAATAGACACATTGGTGTCAAAACCAACCATTTATACTAATATCTTGCAATTAGAGCAAAGATCTATAGAAATTGAGATGTTCAAATACATCTAAAAACCAAATCAAGATGTTCTTGAAAGTAGAGAGAAATGGAGAAATCTAATCATCATAAAAGAAAATAAATGAGAGAATTTATAAGAAATATAAAATATGAGTAAGGAAGAAAGAGAGAAAAAGATCTAGGATATATCTTGTGAGGAGGAGAAATGATATTCAAGATTCTCGTAAAGAAAAAAAGGAAGTGTCAATTTGGAGATAGAGATAGAGATCCAGCTAGTTGACACAATAAGAAAAAATAAAAGAGAAAAGTGAAAAGAACCCCTTATGTTAGAGATTAGGGAGGATAAGCTCTTGGAGACTTTTAAAGTGGGACTTTTTAACATTTTTAAATTAAAAATGTCAGAAAATATTTTTTTTGCTTCACGAGTTTAAGCATCCAAACTTATTTTCCGAACATTTGACTACAACACCAATTGAGAGCTATTTTTTATTTACAGAATTCAAATGACTATACTGATCTATTCGAGCATCTAAACATAATAAAATAAAAATATTGTTTTCTATTTCAGACACCCAAACTTACATATTTAGTGATTAAACTTTATGGACAACATACATTCCTCGTATTTTTCATATAAATATCAAAAAATTTCAATGTTTATAAGAAAAATATCAAAAATTCTCAGTATTTGTAATAGATATTGTTATAATGTCAGGTGTGATGAATTAGTCTCACATCGGATATTGGATAAATAGAGTCCAATATATATAGTGAAAAAGACTCATATTTCATGAGTTTAAGTTTTTGAGATGGTTTGGTGTCCGACTTATTATATGAATTTGGTTTGATACTCTTGTGGCTCCCCAACAAGTGGTATCAGAGTTTTATATTTGAAGTTGTGTAAACTCTTAATATCGAAATTGATGCGACTGAATTGAGTCGCATGTTAGTCTCATGGCAAAAACCGGCGAGAGGGCGTTGGTGTGAGACCAGCATGAGGTCAGAGAGAGGGCGGAGGCACGGGTGCCAGGTTGGCAAGCGTGCAAGTGTAGGCGCTAAAGGCCAATGTGAGGACGTGAGCGCGAGACCAGTAAGGACGCGGACACCAAAGGCTGGTGTGAGGACATAGGTCACACGGTGAAAGTGATTGAGTAAAAAAATTTTTGATTAAGAATGTTAAATTGATATGGTTAAATCACACATAAAGGAGAAGATTGCTATAATATCAAATGTAATGAATTAGTCCCACATTGGATATTGGATAGATAGAGTCCAATATATATAGTGAAAAAGGCTCATATTTCATGAATTTAAGCTTTAGAAATTTTCTATATTTTATGAAAAATACTGAAAATTTTATTTGATCAATAGAAAATATCGAGATTTGGTGCTCTTCTTTAAAAATGTTAGGAACATCATTTTTTTAACTGTGAAAATATTCTAAAATGGTGTAGTGCGCCACACAAGGCGCATTCTAGATTGCACACAAAATCATTAGTGAAGAGAATCTTGATCATTATTGATGGAGGGGGAACTAAGTAAATTAACAATCACCATCTCATCTTGCTGAGAGCTTTTATCCAAACAAATTTCATCGATCACGAGGAGAAATCATCCCGATGTGGCTTAGGAGAAGTCAAGAGAGCAGTATAATGTCGAAGCCTGTCCTCCCCGGGCGAAGAGCACCGAGAAGCAGGCCGTCGAGGACGTATAAAAGAAAGAGAAGCGAGCGTCAAACGAT
Source organism: Trichopus zeylanicus subsp. travancoricus (assembly GCA_005019695.1). Classification (NCBI taxonomy): domain Eukaryota; kingdom Viridiplantae; phylum Streptophyta; class Magnoliopsida; order Dioscoreales; family Dioscoreaceae; genus Trichopus; species Trichopus zeylanicus. The sequence continues at coordinate 532,841 of RXID01022298.1, read as the reverse complement.
GCTTATACCTTCTCCATGCAAGCTGAATGGCCACTGCGGCCCATGTTCTCCAACCCGGGGAGTAGTACCGGGCACTCCTCTTTACCTTCTCGTTCACGAACGTGTACCGAAAATGCTGCGTTACATATTTGACGTCGCTCGCTTCTAATCCAAATGCCTCCGTGGTCTCGAGGGTCACCAACGTCGAGGAGGACGGAGGCAACCGCTCAATGAACGGGCGCCTGAGGCACCAGGACAAGAGCTCATCACCACTGAAGTTTCCAGGTCCTAACATGCAGCAACTCTTGATGCCATCGCGGAGAACTTGGCTGCTTTGCAAGTGCCCTCTCACTATGAACAACATTCTCTGTACTGGATCGCCTTCTTTAGCAATCTAAACAGAGTTGGCAGCAGTTTTCTTTCACTATTATGGAATACAGTGGAAGAGCTGAGAACGAGAGAGTATGATCAGTAGATGGAAATTTAGAACTCACGGTTTCTCCTTTGGGAAAAATCAGAGACTTCACCCTATCACATATGTTTTCCAGGACTAGCTCATCCATGTGCTGGAACAGAGGCACCTGCAATGCATGCAAGAAAGAAGATGGTAATTACACGGCATATAAAGTTTTCAAATTTATGAAGGCTTCGGAGAAAATACCTGGCGCACAAGGTCGAGGCAGAGGTGGTACTTAATGTCGCGCCGGAGGCCTTCGGGGAGGTTGCGTATCATCTCACACTCGTCCACTCCTCGCATCGCCGCCCACCGCTGGCGCTCATATTGCCGCACCCTCTGCCTTAACCGACGCGGCAGATGTCTGCGCCTCATCCACCATTCCAAACTCCGCATCTTCAGATGAAGTGCCTGCTTCTTTGATGTTGTCGTGTGCAAGAAAACCTGATAAACCGCTGCCAAAATGTGATGACAATGTCGTGCTTCACACAAACTTGAACACAGCCATTGTTCACCTTGATGTTTCCTATCAACATAGTGACCAAGAGGAGGCCGCTTGTTACAATGACGATATTGAAGACGATCTCAAGCCACTCAGTCGTACTCTCTAGTGTCCCAAATGTGCTGATTAACATAAAGATCACCGTTATGCATATAGAGGGCAAGGAATAAACATAGCAGTGAAACCACAAATGGTGGTGAATTTTTTTTTAAAAAAAATGCTGTATTGGCTACCTTAGTGTCATTAAACCCCAAAATATTGGGAGCAGTATCTTCTCCAGACGATTTGTGTTAGTAAACAGAGGGACTGTCCACTTATAGGCACCGTACTCGAAATTATCGCTGCTGTCAAGGCACGTAGTTCTCACAGTCACGTTTTTAGCCCATTCCAGTCTTGCCCTGTTTTTGATTGCTGTTGTTGTGCCGTAGTATATTGGATCCACACAAGATACTGTCCTGAGCCCGCATCCCTTCGTTGCTATGCACTGTTCTCTGAGGCATTTTGCAGTTCTTTGGATCCCAAGCAAGTACCAGCATGCTCCTGCAGCCTATTAAAACAAGCCAATTATCACACGGATATTTCACGCCATCAATGCAAGGAAAGAAGAACACGTAGACAGTATTTCTCCCACAAACCATTGCTTCACTATTTGATGTTCTAACCCATTTCATTCAAGATGTGCAAATCAAAACCTCCAATAATCTACAATTGGCAATTAAGTAGGCAAACAAGCTGATACTCACATGTGATGCGACAAAGTAAGCTATCAAGTTGAGAGCAATGCCCCACCAAATGGTTCCAAAAATGTAGCCAGAGGAGTTCTGCATGCGGCGCAAGAAGCAAAGAGAATGATAGATTTTTGGAAGATACTGGAACAGGAACATGATCAAGATGATCGTCATGACCGCCACTGTAGACCCTCTCCGTATCAGTGATGGAGCGACCACCCACAGAACAACCTGCAGCAGGAGATTTATGCCCAATCTAACGAAGATTAGCTCAACACTAATTTGTCATGCACGTAAGTTGCGTTTTCAAACATTCCGTCAAAGTAATGCTCCGAGAATGGGTGACGAAAACAATATGATACTGGCTTTCAGTTTATTCATGTGATGTGCAAGATCACAGAGCCCTGGTAGTGCAGAGCTTTTCATTCTTTGGCAAAAGAAGCCAAATCACTCGTGGAAACCATCTTCGCAGTGAGGCTTGTGTTGCATGTGACCTTAGCTTCACTCTTAGTCTGACATGTACTCAGGAACACCACTCGGCACGACAGAAAACCTGTGGACATCGTCCTTTTTTGCATTGAAGGTCCAAAGTCTCCCTGAAAACTCGATGGAAACTAAAATATTTTCTGATGCAACTTAATTTTATGTACTATTTTTATTTCAAAATCATGATTGGGATGACACGGTAATTTGAAATTCTTGCACTTGTTCTGCGGGTGATGTAACTTTTCTTTCCAATATTTTATATATCTTTTATCCAATTGTTTTATAAAAATATATATCTAAACTTGTATGACTTTTTTAAGTAAAATAAAAAATTTAAAAATAATTTAATTAACGGATTGATATGGATTGAAATGACCGAAAAGAATTGATCTTTATAAATACCAAAAGCGGATTATAAAACCAAAATTTAAAATAGGATAAAAAAAAATATCGTGACAAGCATATCCGATGCTCCAAATTTCGTGTAACTGCTTAGTCAATCATTGTTAACAGAAACATCATCTGCAGTGCCCTGGTACTCCTTTGAACACTTAACATAAACACCAAATTGAAAGATGATGCTAATATAACTGAAGAGTAGAATCGAGGAAGAGTAGATTGTCACCTGAGGAACCGGGAGGATGACAAAGAGATCAAAGCAGCAGCCCTTGGTGGATACCAAGTAGTCGTGCGCTATTGCACGCGGACTTTTACTTCTCATTTCCTCCGCTGGCCACCTTATTCGGCTCACTGACCTGAGCTGCAGCCACATATTCCAGACATGCACAGCGTCGGTCATGCACCGGAGTGCTGTTACGGTGACGGCAAACCAACCATCAACATAGAGGCACATGCGAGCCTCGCTGATGGACAAGGCATAGAAGAAGAGGGGATCAACCACAAGGCCTGCCGCGCAGACGAGGAGGAAGGCCCGGTTCCACTCTTGAGCCCACCGGGCCTCAAGTAACCCTCCAGGGCTGGAGGTTTGACTACTCTTGCGAAGACCACCACCATGCTTTGACACATGAACACTCGCCTCCTCCTCGTCTTCTCCATCGATGTGGATGTAGGACCGATGGGATGATCCCTCGCCGGACATGGTGGTGGCCGTGATGGTGGTGCTGGTGGGAGAAGACAAGGTTGAGGAGCTGAACGTGATGCTCAATTGTTAGCAGAGGAAAGAATGGAGTCCCTGCAAAACATAACATAGAAAAGGAACCGAATGCGTGGGAGAAATAGCATCCAAAGAAGGCACGAATACGCATTTGCGTCCCGTGCAGAACTCCTCCAGCAACTGAAAAATGTGGCCGTCTTTTGGTGGTTTCATCTACTACTGCTTTAAACACCTATCACAACAAACACACCCGCGGAATAATAATAATAATAACGATAAAAATAATAAAAAAGAAAAAAAGGAGAGAAAAAGCTGCAGGACATCAGTGCCCGTGAGAGTGCGACGGCCAAAACTTGTATCGAAGCAAGAAGAGAGCTTCCCTCCTGATTTCTGATTGAATAACCTTGATCCCTGACAAATACTCCTCACTTAGTCCATTGCATACAGATAGAAAATACAGGCCAAAATGTTAGTGGCTTGGCATAGTTAACAAGAAAAATATGCACCAGCTCCCCAATCAATAGCACCATGAACTTGCTAAAAGATAACTATGCCGCAGCAACTAGTTTTACTGAGAACAATTAAGACGGGACAAACCGACAACAAACTCTCACTTGTTGCCATCGATGGGTTTACAAAATTGAGGAAAAACAATGAAGGTATTCATAGCAAGAAGGCATACAAGCCAGACGATGATCCTATGAAGATATTTGCAGATAAAAGGCATACAAGCCCAGAAAAAAGAAAAATCATATTCGAGCTGCGGATCTGAGGCATCCATATTACAGCCCACAAAGACACGTTTGGCGTTGGGGCAAGCTCAAATGTTACTCGAGTCCCTTCCAAATACGATTCGCTTTGTCCAATCAGATACCACCAGCATCCTTGTGCGCCAACTGACTTGCTTGCTTTATCAGAGAAAGAATACATATGTAAGTCAAAAACAATTAACATGTATACCAAGCGCCCAAAAATAATACTGAAAAAACAGGTGAAACAAACCGAAACAATCTGAAATACTCATATATACCTTGCATATACTGAATACCAAAGCCATTGGCTACTGCGGCCTATGGAGACCCAATCACCTGGCAACTGCGCAGCCGTTCGCTCTCCCCCTAGCGGGGCAAATTGCCCCAAATGCCTATACCTTAAATAGAAAACAGCAATATATGTGGAAAATATCTCATTTATGGTGCAGCGCAGTCAAAAATGAAAAGGGGATGGTACCTGAAAGGGAGGAACCGATGACGACCGGGTTCTCTTATACGGTGAGGGCCTTCGGGATTTTCTTCACATTCCTTCATCCTATTAAAGCATCGAGCAAGATATTCACCTTGTTGTGCAGCTACCTGGCATTGTTACAGCATATAAGAATATGCCTACATTGAAGCGTTTTGAATAACATAAGCTAACTAATGGCAAGCGGATGTTTACCTGTGCTGTTGCTGGAAGCATCTTGACCTGTGAATCTACTTTAGCGAGAGATTTCTCAAATTCTTCTATGCTCAATTCAATAGATTCTTTGTATGCATCGCCGACGGATTCCCTGAGCAGATCAGAGAAGTCCTTCATCTGGTTGGTCTTCATATAGAGCTGAACCTGAGGGTATCTTATGCAGATGTCATCAAGAACATCTTTTATTTCTCTCACTGTCAATTTTCCAGAGTTTTGTTTATCGGCAATCTTAAATATTGCAGCAATATCTTCCTGAAAAAGTAGAGTATAATGTTGAGACATCACAGATTTCTAAAAGAAAACTGTGCTATAGTATCAAATGAATTTGCAGAATTCTGTCCTTTCGAGGAAACAAAATTCTTTTAGTCAGCAGCTGGTATGATTAACTTCTCTGAAAATCTGGATACTACTGCAGTTTCAGAATGCTATAAAGGAATATCGATCAAAAAAGTTACAACAAGCCAACTACGGTAAGCAAAAAAGTTACAACAAGGACACAAACACCTTTTGGAGTTCAGAGATGGAGAACATAAAGACTCGATTAAAAATTCAACAAATTTTCCACATGAATAAGCAAATCAGATCTATCTCAGAAGTATATGCCAAAAAGGAAATAGAATGGCGCGATCAACAGCCGCCAACAATGAAAAAGAAATCTAGACATAATATTGAGAGCACATATAACTAGATAATAGGATCATAACACGTGATGGGGAACCCTGTGGGGCATTAATGGAAGTGATTTAAGTTACAGATTGTTCTCCTGATTCACATGCATAACAAAAAGTTACTAAGAATATCGGTAAAATGTCACAAAAAAAGCACTTGGACATGAAGAGTAGTGGAGATAATAACAAAATTAACAGCCCAATAAAGCTTCAGATAAAAGCTAGACTTTTGACATACTATGAGCATTAGGCTGCGGTTAGCCGCTTACCATGACTTTTCGCTGGGTTATTGTGGCACAATCACCAAGGGCATATACATCCTTAGATCCAAGAACTCTAAGCCATTCATCAGTTGCCAGTACACGCCTACCAGCCTGTGGAAGAGAAGGTCAACGAACAAAATTTAATGGAACTAAACATGGTCCTATTTTACACAATCATAAATTTAGTTTAACTAACCTGACCAACTTGCTTCATGAGATCCATCATTACAGGACGTGTTCCAATGCCAGTAGACCAGACAACCATTCCACATGGTACAGAAACCTCTCCAGTTGAGGGGTTGGACATGGTGATAGCTTTATCAGACACCTTGACAACCTTAAAATTGGTTTTTACATCAATGCCATCTCTCTGGAACTTGTCTTCAGCAAATTTAGTGATCCGTTTGTCAAACCTACATAAAAATGAACATCGTATACACTAGCATGCTTTCCCAATCAGAACATAATTGAGATTTACATTGGAAATAAAATGGAATTTAATAAATTTGCATCAGAAGAGACTGTTGAAAGAACAAGTACCGCCAGTACTTACATGGTCAGTATATGCTCCGTAGCCTCAATCAGTGATATCTTCACTAGATCTTTAAGGGCAGGATATAACTTCGCTAAGTCATCGGTGACATAATCATGCAAAGCTGCAGCAAATTCAACCCCAGTAGGACCACCACCAACTACTACAAAATGAAGATTCTTCTGCCTTTGTTCTTCACTGAGGTTAGGCAGACTGGCCCTTTCAAAACAGTTCATCACACTCCTTCGGATTTTTTGAGCATCCTCTACTTCCTGTGATGAAACCAAAATAAGACTTGGTGGAGTGAAAATAACAAGATTGCATGCGACCGATTTGAAGTCAGTTGATAATAAAAAAAAATCACAGGGAACATTCTGAAACCAGATTTATAATGCATGTGCGGGGAGTCAGCCATATAAGTAATGCCAAGAATTTCCTCCAAATAAAAAATCAAGTAATTTCAAATTTCATGATCACTAATGGCCATAAAAAAACAAATAACAACTTTATGTGGGACTAGGGTAGGAGTGCACCTTGAGAAAATGACAATTCTCCACCACACCAGGAGTGTTGAATGTATTTACCCTGGCTCCAAGTGCAACAACCAAGTAATCGTAATGTACTTCAAACTCACCATTGCCATCTAAATTTGAACCAAGGTTAGATCGGCAATAAACTTTCTTATTTGCGGGATCAATCTTGAAACACTCGGCCTCCCAAAACTTTATTTCTCCACGTTTCTAATAAAAGCAAAAAAAAAATAATCAAAAAGATGTCAACGAAAAGCGTGCATGGTTCTTCTAACGAAAGAGTTCCGTTCCACATCCTCTTCCTCAGAAAAAAGTCCCATTCAACTTATAATACCAGCGGATAAAGCAAAAACTAAACAAATGGACACTCAAAATTAGAAAGTATAGTTATAATCTAAACGACCAATAGAGCCCATTTAGCTTGTGATGATTATGTGGTGATTGCAATTAGTAACTAAGGTGAGTTATGATAGGGAAGCGGTATGATTATATTTGAATTAAAGCTTGGTAGTAGATATTTAAGACAAATTTGAAAGAATGAAGAATGATTATGTTGATCGTACTATGATGACCGCCTTCCTAATCAAAATCCAAACAGACCCTAAAGTAGTATTCTGCTCATGACTGCCGATAAACTACAAGTAGTTGTTCCCTGCAATCGCCGAATTACTCAAGCAACATAATAACTAAAGTTTCAAGGACTCAGGATTTTACCTCAATTTGTAAGCTTCATGAAAGTTGTAGTTATCTGAATAACAAAATAAAGATGTTAATCCAATAGAAACCTTCCGTACCTTTTTCACAATGTTACGGATTGGCTCGACGATGCTACGTGCTTCAATTGTTCCACAGGTAACGCTTGGCAGCAAGGGTGTAAAAGCAAAGTAGTTACGAGGTGATACCACCTGAACATCATACAAGGAGGTATCGAGATTTTTCAAGAAAGTTGTGCCAGCCCAACCAGTTCCGAGGACAACCAGTTTCTTCTTTGGAGGTCCTTGAAAGGATTCAGCACCATTGCCAGAACTTGAATCAGCATAAGCCACAAGACCCCCACCACTGCATTCGAAAAATTTAAGCTCCGAGTTGGGATCTTACGAAGAGAAGCATCGCTATTGATAGGTTCGGATTGTGAAGGTACCAATAACATCATATGGATTAAGCTTCTTTTGGCAACTAAGATATAAATGTGGCTTGATTTTACCAGGGCAGAGATCGACAAACAAGAAACCGACAAATTTAGGAAGCATTTGGGCTCACAAAAACAAGCCTAAAAAATTTAGAAATAATAAATTTTTACCCTCGAGTTTTTATCAAAAATTATACAGCGAACGCTACTCGCGAAAGCAATTAAAAATAGAACAAATATATTTTTTTTAAAAAAAAGGAAAATAGCCGTCAAACTAAGCATAATCTCACAACCTACCAAACCGCATCAAAGGCCCTTCAAGATTGAAATAAAACAAAGATGAAACCTAATTTCGAGCTTTACACAGGCTAGAAACATCTGACCGGATGCACGTACATACATAGAAAATAGTTCCCAAAAACATTGTAAAAAAGAAAAAAAAAAAAAACGCAAAGTCCGATCGATTCACGGAGATCGAAGAGAAGTCAAGAGCGAGATAGACCTGACGGCGACGAGGACGACAAGCTTGGAGATCGACGGGCCGCGGCGAAGCGCCTGGGAAGTGCCATCCAGTAGGAACTCCGCGAACCGCATCGGTACAATGGCTTCGCGGGATCTGAGATCAAGAGAAAGGAGAAAAAAGAAGAATGCGGCAGCCCGGCCACGGAGTAGGAGGCGAAGGAGAAGAGGAGACGAAGAAGCGTTTTGGCGGAGGCTTTGGATGGGAGTATTTATAGGAAGCACGCGGGGAACGTCTTCGAATTCGGACCGGTCCTGCTTCCATGGCGATCCGCTATTTCGGGTTGGTGCCTCGGTGGTGGTCGGCTTTGGGGTTCGATATCCAAGTGCGTTGTTCTTTTTAACTTGTCAATCAAGAAACCGGCGCATCATGCAGGCAGAATTCCTGCGATCGCGGGGGAACACGAGACCCGAGCAGCGAACACAACCCAAAAAAAAACCCACGATATTAATGATTAGGCTAAATATGGTAGATTATTATAACTCTAACAATAATAATTTTATTAAAATTAGCGTTATAATAATTTAAAATTTGAAAAATTATTTACTTTTTAATAATAATTTAATTTAACAACGGTGTAAAATAAATAATATTAATTTTGAAAAAAAAAATTAAAAAAAATATTGATTTTGATTTTGATTCCAAACTAAATAGTGTATAAATATTTTTAATTAAATTTGAGTGAAAATTTAAGAATTACACTCATATATATTAGTTAATTAATTCTAAATTTTTATCGAAACTTATAATACTATATAACATCATATGCCGTCCTCCACCCTTCGATATTTCAAATGTTACGCTTAATTATTTATCTCTCACGATTTGAGCATCAAAATATTTATATTTAAATGAACCTCGGTGGTTTAACTACAATTACGAGAGTTCCTTCCGAGGTTTGGATATCTTGACATTCGGTTAAACTGAACTTTTGATAACTCGGTGTTCTAAAGAAATTTACCTTGGATTCACACCGCTTAACTTCGAAATCTAATTATAGCATTTTCTTGACTTGGCTAATTATTCTCGATGTATCATCAAAGACTATTATTGGCAAAATAAATGAAGTTTACGAACTTATCGTGCTATTAGATCAATGCATGGTAATACATGATTTACTACAGGGATGTAATTTAGGATGTTTGAGGAGAACAATGAGAGAGTAAGAGGAAACAGACAACAAATACATCAATTTACGTGCTTCCACACAAAAAGTTATCGTCACTAAAACACCTACAGGCTACAGCATTGTTCAATTAAGAGAAGAAGCAATCCACAGAATGGGGAAATGGCACTAAGATCCATTATACAGGACACAAGCTCTGTTTTTAGTGAGATCTGACCAAGAATATTTCTCAGATTAAGTCCATAAATTCTTGTGGATACATAAGCTTCATGTAGGTTCTCCCTCTGCGACTCGAAGCTGATCTATACCTCATAAAAATGACATATCATCACAAAAAAGCAAATCCAATACAGTATATGTGTGAAGATTTGATTCAACACGATATTATTTCTGAGTATTTATGATTCATTTGGACTCAAAATTTTATTTTTTCTAACTCTCAAAAAAAAGATTTTGTTATTAAATTTACAATAATAATTATATTTTGTATAATTTCAACTCTTGTATTTTATGAACGTGAGACTAAATATCAAATTTGGTGTTCAATCACAGCTCATACGTCCTTATTGTCCTATTGACCCTCTGAGCCTCACAGTAATAAGTCAGAACATAACATGACGACAGTCCCCTTAAGTGTAGAATTCAGAAGTTCTATAACAAAAGTTATTTGTAAAAGATAAATTTTAGTTGATTTATCGAAGGCTCAGATTTATATCGGCTTTCTCAATCACGAATTTTCAGAAGCAGAACTGGCATTGGAAGCTGGTTATTATCATCACAGCCAAATCGAAGAAGCAACAGATACAACATGAGAAGCAAAGCTGAAAGCGAAAAAAAATTAAAATGGGGTAATTCTTTTTGCCAACTTCTTATACAAAAGCTGATAATTTTTCGTTTTTATGTGAACGAATTTTAAACAGAAAGCAAAAAAGAATTATAAAACTAGCTCCGCATAATTACAGAAACAAAAAAAGAGAGAAAACAAAAAAAAATTGTGAAAAAGCAGGAACCAGACCTGCAACAGAGAGTCGCATGCAACTGAAGCACAGGCATTGGGGCTAAACATCGTCATCCACAACCATCAGAGCAGCCCGGGTTTTGCACCGCGGGTGCATAAAAACATGAAAACGAAAACAATAAACCAAATTTATGACCAAAAAAGCGATCAAAATCCAAAAGCAGATCAAACACAAACCCTTTTCAAGACCCTCCACCTCATCTTTGGGCCTTTGGGGCTGGGCTCTCTTTGTTGGTCTACTCAATTTCTTGAGTTTGGATACAAACTGGTGAGTTGGAAATCCGATGGGACTTGAGTGCACGTGTACGGCTTCTGACGTCCATACTTATGAGCTCACCATCCTAACACCAGCTCTCTGATATCGTTTGTTGGGGAGTCGTAAGAGTGTCAAACCAAATTCATATAGTGAGTCGGACATCAAACCATCCCAAAAATTTAAACTTATGGAATATGAATCTTTTTCACTATATTTATTAAACTTTATCTATCTAATATTCGACGTGGGACTAATTCATCATACCTGACATTATAATATTTATGAATGTTTTTAATCCGTATTTCATTTAATTTAAAAAATTTAATTTTTTTTAATTGTTCAGTGTCTGTTAGTCCACTAATTCATCAAACCTAACACTTGATGAATCAAGGGGAGGTAGGTCCGCCGCATCACCGAGTCACCAACGCATCCCTCGCCGGAATTTATTACGCAACTGCTGTAGAGCGACTAATTTATTATTCGTTAAGGAATTCTTTTAACCTCAAAACCTCCGATCAAGTTCTCGGCTTTGTACAAAATAACTGAGAAAAAAAACAAAAAACTCTGTTACCGCCAAAATAAAAATGAAAATTACGAAAAGCACAGGGGCATCACTCCATCAGCACCGTCGACAGTCGGAGATGTCGATCTCGATGAGACTATCGTCGTCCAACGCGATCTCTATCATCTCCTCTTCGCCATCCTCGTCCCACCCGAAACACAAATTCCCCATCGAATTCGAATCCGAATTCGAATCCGAATCCGAATCCGGATTCGAATCCGTATCCGTGAAATACAAACCCAAGGACCCGAATCCGACGCCGCCCACTTCAGAATATTCCGGCGACGGGGAATAGTCCGGCGACCCGTCGTCCTCTTCTCCTTCGTACCCTTCATAGATGACTTCCAGAGGGCCGCCCCTGTGAGGCCATCCAGCGAACGAGTTGAAGAAGATGGTATTTTGATAGCAGGGTACGAGTCCAGGCAGGGTTTTTCTGTGTTCTGATTTGGGGGCGGATTGGTCGGAGACAGCAGGTTGGTGGCAGCAATCGGCATCAGGTTTGGACCCGAAGCGCAGGAGAGAGGAGAGGAGGAGGAGGGAGGAGAGGGGGACGGGAGAGAGAAGGAGAGGGAGGAGGGGGCGGGGGAGGTAGAGGAAGATAAGAAGGGAGGAAGTAGTGAGGATGGAGAAGAGTGGATGGGAGGTAAAGTTGGAAAGGTAAAGGAGGCATCTTGACAGGAGCTTTACAGGTTTCATGGAGAAGTTTGATGCTTGTGTTGAAGGAGGAGGAACAGAGCACTGGTCTTCGACTGCTTGGTTTTGATCCATCAAGAGAGACAGCAAAGACAGAAGCAAGTTGATGGCTGGATGGATTGATAGGGGATGGAGGGAGTCTCAGAGTATGGGAAGGGAAGAGAGGATATATAAGCTTCAAAGGAAAATGATTATTTATAGGGGTTTAACGCAATATTTAACTTTGTTTTTAAGTTCCTGAATCAAAATGCTGCTTTTAAGCTTTCATTGTTAGCAAATTACCACTTGCTTTATACGTACTCCCCCAATATTTAGGTCGGGAGAACAAAAGAAATGAAGCCTTTTTCTTCAGAATATAGGAAAAAAAAAGTGAAGTTTAGTATATAAGTCTAAGATTTGAGTTAAGTGAGTTTGGGTAAACAAAATACAGAATTAAAGATCAAATCTCAGATTTGATCCCTTTCATGAAACTGTATTATTAGCAGAGTTGGTAATGCGCCTTCCTCCAACAGGAAAAGTCAGCAATTTTAGCATTGGAAGTGAGAGATCTAAATTCACAAGAGGGAGTGCTGGAAGTATACAAGTGTAACAAACAGAGGCCATGGCGGAGGTAATATAGAATAAACATGCTGCACTACTTTTCAGGCGTTCATGGTACACATAAGTTTCAGCGCCTATGCACTAGCATGTGATTCAATGAAAGAGAATGGTCCAGTTCACCATTAAATTTCCTCAAAACTTTGTTCAGTTGCTGTAGTGGTGTTGAGCCATTGGGCTAGATTTTTACCAATAATTCAATGCACTGCACAAGTGACAAGGAGGTAAAAGCTTTCGCTTCGGGCTTAAAATGCATTCTCACTTTGTTTGATCGTGTAGCAAAGGCTTCAATTTTGATGTGCAGCTGTCACATGGCAGGAAGCTAAACATAAGAAAGGAATGCTAATCTGCGTCTAATGATTCGGACGTGGAAATGATGTGCCGTGTACGGGCATTAACCTCATACAAGTTGGGAAAAGTTTGGCGCTATGCAGAATCTGCAACACGGTGCAGAAGAAGAGCATCAATGCACCATGATCCCTCGTCTTGTTGGGACTTCTCCAGCTGGTTTTCCTGAGATTCAACAGTGCAGTCTTCGCAACTTCATTTAGGGATGAAGGAATCTCGTTTAGAAGGTGGTGTCGCTAACACTGACTCTATTGTTCGTAGTTCTACAATGATGAGCAACTTTAGGCCATGCCCCATGTGTCTGGACCTCGCTGTGCCTTAAAGCTTCCTGCAACAGTGGAAGCCAGCTCTTTAGGTTTGTGACGATGAGATTGGCATGCTTTTAGGACCATGGGAAAAAAAGCTCATTTAGAGACTTGGAATAGTTGCATGGAGACCGGACACATGGTTTAGGACCCACAACCGGCAGTGTGCTATTACGACTGGTTTCTTTCACTCGCTGTCGAAACCAATTACAGAATAAGTACCGGTTTGTTGCCTACTCTGACGGAGAGAAGTCACGGCAAACTAGTGATGGAAATGAGTTGCCGCAAACTAGTGATCGATGTTCCGCAATCCATTGGGAGAACACACTGTTAGCCTATTAATTTGGAGCAGTGTCGAGCTATTTTATAAGCCCTTTGGAATCACTAAATCATGCTGTCCCACAAAAAAATAGTTCCATGATTTTGATCCCTTCAACCTTTGACGAATCAATAATTATTAAAATACGAAGATTAATCAAGGAAAGAAAAAAGTTAACGTTATCCGAACGAACGAACGGGTCCAATTAAGGGGATGATAACCAAAATATTGGGGATGGAGTAGGATGTCATGATGAGCATGGTGCATTCTTAGGATGATGAGATCACCTCATCGGTTCTGAGCACACGAAGAAAGGATGATACAGTAGGACAGTGGTAGTGTATCTGGTCATTGTTAATGCGGCATTCCCATGCATGTGCACTGCATGAATGTTGAAGGCCCGGCTTTTTCCTCTTGAGAAAACCAAGAGAAGCCAAGGAAGATGAACCTCTCAGCCTCTGCTTCGTAAAGCACTATCGATGGTCGTATGGTTTGAGGGGAACGATTCCGCTTTTGCCTTTTTCGATGACACGATAAAAGAAATGAGCCTTTTGGTCTGCCAGTCGGACATTGAATCACAAAGCCATCGAACGCATTTCGAATGACAATCGCATCTTCTTCTCACGAGATGTAAAATGCGAATGACGCAAATCGAATTTTTAACTTCATAAAATTATCTGAATCATTAAAGTTCATCGCGTGACTACCTAACCCTCCCTCATGTGCCAAACACCACTAAGATCCCACGGACACAGTCTAACATACTATGTTAATGTGTCGCTTCCGGTTGGAAGCTACTGGCTTCGTCATTTTGAAGCTAACTGTGTACCAAGCAAGAAGAGTCCCGGAAACTCTGCAACCAACAACTCCATAACACTTCTGGATTTGGTCATGCTGCGAACAAAAGATCCAAATGAGTGCCCACTCGTACAAGACCGAAAAGGGAAGAAGCCAAAAAAAGAAGAGAAAACTGCAACGAAGAAAACCCTGTGACATATCGAAGTACAGATACAAGAGAATTTACAATATATACCAAAATGTTGCCTGCTCGATGACGACTCAAACAAATCTGAGTAGAATCCTTTCGGATGTACAAGTAATTCATTCTCCAACAGCGAGGCCCACGGGATCTAAATGGACATAAAGAAAGACAGGTGGGCAACTCAATACTCGACAGAGAGCTGTAAGGAGGGACAAGATCCTTAACTCTGATTGTTCTCAAACACAATTATAAGCTGCCGTCGTTACACATGAGCAGACATAACTCAAACTATTGAAATTTTTTGTTATTTTTATACGACGACTCCACAATAGCCGCAAAGTCTAGTACTCATACTAATGTCGTCGTTGTAATGCATGTTGAACACCACCAAACAAAAAGCTTTTCATACAGGTGCTGACAGTCATTATGTTCCATCCTCAATTCCTGTTGCTTGGATTCAACCTTGTTAAACTTTCAGGCACCTCATGTTCTTGAATTTCATATTGCAGTTCCCAGATGTCAACGATTATTTTGAATGGGATTGCTTTAGAAAATTGCAAAATCGTGTATTTCCCAATCTAAAGTCAATAAGGGTAAAAGGCTTCCATGGGTTGGACAATCAAATTCTATTAGTGGAATTTCTCCTGGGGAGAGCTCTTACCTTGGGAGTCTTTAGTCTTGATTGTTCCTGTAAGATCAGAGTCAGGTGATGTTGTGGGTACAACGGAATGGGACTCTACAACATCCAGAGCTGCAACTGGCAATGCTTAGTGAGAACCTTTTGCTATTGCTTAAAGCTTCATGGAATACGTCGACTGTAATGTGTGAATCTGCATATGAGCAGGTGTGCTACATGCTGACATCATATGAGAGCTCAATGTATGTTACCTTTGCGAATTTTATTCTGTTCCCTAATTAAATCCAGCTACTTTGTGCACCGTGCTAGTTCATTTTGGACTTTAAAATTGCAAATACTTCAAGTTTTAGAGATGTTGCTATTAGTAAATTCTTTTCTTGTTCCACCTTTTATTTTTCAATAATAATCATATATGATCCTTGACTGGTGAGGACAATACTCCATAGCCATTGCACATGTTCAGTGACTATTATGTGTGTTACATGGCTATTATACAATAAATCTAGTTACACACTGTGCAAGCAGTATTCGATCATGTTGAGTGAGACTTTGCATACATTGAATTAATTTTCTTTCTGAAGAACTCCATTTAGCAACCCTCGATGATTTATAGTTCATTGGTCTCTACGCTGTAGAACGCTCGAAGCACCAGAATATGCCGCACATCTTCTTGTGATCCACTGATCACATCACGCTTCACAGACAGAACAAACAGAGATGATAACAGGAGGATAGAAGGATGTGAGTTGGAGGTTCTCCAGAATCCTTTGGAGGCCTCCCATTGGTCCACGTTACACCCCGGAAATCTCTGCCTCGAATCTGTTCGGCTCAAGCGCAACCACTCCCTTCTTTTGATTCCTTACATATCTTCTCCGCGCCTCATAGCCAAACACGCACCCCGAGAAACACAGGGAAAGGGAAAAAGAGAGATGGCAGCGAACATTGCCGGCAGCGTTGTTAGGCCGACGCCGTTCCTCGGCCAGAGCAGGGTCTCCAGCGCCAACCCTTTCAGAGATATGGTTCCAATGGGCAACGCAAAATTCACCATGGTGAGCAACGAACAACAGCTCTGTTCCTGTCAATCTCCATTTCTGCCTGCTTGGATTCCGCTCATAGCTTTTCTTTCTTCGGTTGATTTTAGCAGGGAAATGAGCTCTGGTACGGACCAGACCGCGTCAAGTACTTGGGACCCTTCTCAGCCCAGACCCCGTCGTACCTCACCGGAGAGTTCCCAGGCGACTACGGCTGGGACACTGCCGGCCTATCTGCTGACCCGGAAGCATTCGCGAGGAACCGAGCCCTTGAGGTAAGTAAAGCAAACAGCTTTGTTTCAATCATCTGCTTTTGGTCATTGGTTGATTCCTAAAAAGAAAGAAACATCTTTTCAGGTAATCCATGGTCGTTGGGCGATGCTGGGTGCCCTTGGGTGCATTACGCCGGAGGTGCTGGAGAAGTGGGTGAAGGTGGACTTCAAGGAGCCAGTCTGGTTCAAGGCCGGAGCGCAGATCTTCAGCGAAGGCGGGCTGGACTACCTGGGCAACCCCAACCTTGTCCACGCACAGAGCATCCTGGCCGTCCTCGGCTTCCAGGTCGTCCTCATGGGGCTTGTCGAGGGCTACCGCATCAACGGTCTCCCCGGAGTCGGAGAAGGCAACGACCTCTACCCAGGAGGTCAGTACTTCGACCCGCTCGGCCTCGCCGACGACCCGGTGACTTTCGCCGAGCTCAAGGTAAAGGAGATCAAGAACGGGCGCCTGGCCATGTTCTCCATGTTTGGCTTCTTCGTGCAGGCCATTGTGACCGGCAAGGGCCCGCTTGAGAATCTCTTGGATCATCTGGACAACCCTGTCGCCAACAATGCCTGGGTCTATGCCACCAAATTCGTGCCTGGCTCTTGAGAGTTAAAACAAAACAACGCCATCTCTCTCTGATGTTATCCTGTGCGGAAAGCTGCTGCTGCTGTTGGTGTGGATTAGTATCGTCTTGAAGAGTAGGATCTGAAGAGTGTAAAACAGTCTGCATCAACATTCTGTGTCATTTGGTTCTATTGTAATATCAATGTTGTGTGCGATGATTTTGCATCTTTTGTTGGCCATATGAACTGCGGAATGGAACTCGACCAATGTCAACCACAAAAAGAAAAAAGAAACTCACTTAGCCAATATACATCAACTGCCAGAGAAATACATGCTTTTGAAAATACAAAACAATTATAGAAAAGTTACAATAAAGGGAATTATTAGTCCAGTTTGCTCCAAGTATGCTTAAACCTTGTTCACACTAGGCACAAGAGAAAAATTTTAATTCTATCAGTATTCAAATATTGAACACCTACATCTGGGGATGATCTTAAAAGTTCAGTAAACATGAATATCTTTTTCCCCATTCTCACCTCTTTTAGCTATAAACAAGTGATTACAAAAGCTCACAACAAGAACAAGATGCACAAAGCTCTTCTGGACACAAAGCACAGAGGTTTATGCTTGGGATACATAACTGCTTCACTAAATCTTTGACCAGATGAGAAACTCATAATAAACTTGAAATAGCTAAAACTTATTTCCAAAGGAATCATCTTATGGTGTTCGTCTGAACCACCATTTCTTCCGCGGTTTCTCTGATCTTACATTGCCTAGCTTTCTAATTGCTGACTTGGCCTCCTGCAACCGAACCTTGTAATCCTTCTCCCATAAATCAAACTGGATCTTCAGACTTCGAAGCTCTTCATCAGGGTTCATGCTAAAATTAGACTGTTGTGATTTAGCAGCAATGAGATGTCCAGCACTATTCTCAAAGACCTGTTTTTTATGCTCGAACTCCTTTGCTAGTAGGCTGACCTCATTCTGCTTTCCATCAAGTTTTCCTCCAACATAACTTCTGGATCCATGAGGCTGTTTATCAACCATCAATACAGGTGAGCGGGCTTCAGTAGACAAGGTACTCTCTGATTCATAGGAATGACGGACCAGAGCTGAACCAAGCTTCTCAGGTGGATTTGCGAAATCATCATCAGCTAAGCTCTTCCTTGCTGCTGCTAGGCTCAGCTGTATTAAGTACAAGAACCATCAGCTTTTAGCACTTTCCAATGATGTCAAGAAAACTGCTCTACAAATTTACCTGCAATGATTGCATCTGTTTTTGCCACATATCCTCCATAGACTTCATTTTTGCATCATATTCTGACCATCTCGTCTCATATTGCTGAAGTTGCTCTCGCAATTTGAAGTTCTCCTCTTCCTTTTGCCTTAATCCTGCTTCTACCTTCAGAATCATTCCCTGAAGTTCAATGGGGAAAGGTTGTGATACTTCAGAATGCCTCTCAATGGAATCCTGCTACAATAAACACTTTCTTATGAGACACAATTTTTGATCAATCTAATCAAGTTTTATCAATGGAGAAAATCCAAATGTTTCTCATTAGCATGATGGAGGGAGATATCAGATGCATGGTCATGTAATGAGTCGCATGTACATGCACATCATCAGCACTCTGCAACCTATGGTTTTTTTCTCTGTTAGATCAAGATGTAATAAAAAAACTCTCTACAAGTACTCCTTTTTCAAGAAATATGGTGCTAAAACCTAGCAGAAGGTTCACCTGCAATGTTGTTACTTTTTTCTGCCACATCTGTTCCATGGACTTCATTTTGGTCTCGTACTGCTTAAGTTGCTGTTGGAATGTCATGTGCTCCTGTTCCTTCTGCCGTAATGATGTTTCTGCATTCAGAACCTGCATCTGGAGTTCCTCCATAACTGAATGGTGCACCCAAAGATGCTCCATGTTGGAATTCTGCAGATTAAATAGGGTCAACCACTCTCCAAAATCTTTACTGCTGTAATATTATGACAAGACTACAAGATCACAAACTGGATAAGACATTAAGCTTAGTGATTTATGAGCACTCTGTTTTAAATAAGGTTTCTAATTAGGTTTAAGATTTATGAGCACTCTGCACCCAATGAGATATCGATCAAAGGGCACCTTACATCAGGCATTTAAGATTCTGTTTTTCAGAAAAAAAAAACCCTAACAACGATATGAAATACCTTCATCTTTTGAATAATCCTGTCAGGAATCTTGTTTGCATTTGCTTGATTCAGATTCCACATTTTCAAGTTTTTCAAAGTGTCTTTTGTCCCACAGACACACACACCTACATAATAAGGATAAAAGGAAAATTGAAAGAATAGTCAGTGCAACTGCAGATAAATTGCAGACCTAAATCCAAATTATTGCCATCTTACCATATTGTAATTGTATAAGGTCCTTCTGGTTATTAGTGAGTGTAGTCCGCACAATCCACCCTTTTACATGCCTTTGAATGACAACTGCTGCCTTCGACCTTGTCAACGAGATCTGGAATTCATCTCTAGCTCTTTCCCCACGAATAACTGCATATGCATATGAGTTTCCGACACACCCACAAAAAAGAAAAACTTAGTTTAGTAATATGTTAGCCAACACGGATGACTTGGGTAATTCCATACGCCTAATTGAATCCAAAACAGGACACGCTGTAGATGTATCTGAGTCTACAACACTTCAGAAGTAGAAGCAGAAAATGAATTTTCTGCAGGATTTCAAAAAACTTCTTGTTTTCAATTTATTATCTGAAACATTTGTTTCCTAATAAACAGCAATGCATCATTTGCTGCAATGAAAAAAATAGTAACAGAAAGAAAACCATATGTGAATATTAGTATAGGAGATTACATGACTGAAGTGTAGTTACTCCTTTCTTGAGTTCACTATAGCGTCGCCTTGCTTGAATGCCACGAAGACATTTCTGGACTATAATAATCCTTTGTAGAGTGTTGCATTCAGCATCTTCAGAATCAGCAATCTACAGATTGTCCAACATGAAACACATAAGAATGTGATTTACAGAAGACATACATTGACAAAGGTTAAGAGCAATGACACTATCAGTTGCAGCGTAAATAACAGTTTCAGGAACCGAGATTTGTTTCAATTACTAGTCTTACATAAGAAGCATCATCCAAAACAGATTCCTGAAATTAGAAAGGAGACAAAGGCTTAGAACTCACTATCAATAGCATTCAATACCCTGATACGTGATAATTTTCCCAGCATACGGTATAATAGAATTTTCTTCATTGGCCATCATCACTTTTAGTGGCAAACAAACAACTACTAAAGATTCGCAAGTATTCATCCATAGGGCCACAAAAGTCTCTGTTTTATTTCCGCAAGAGACACTATTGTAGACTTAATGAACATGTAGTTTTAGAAAGCAATCGGATCAATAAGAAATCGGGATACTCAGAGACGTCAAGTTACCTTCTTTAGAAGACTATCAACCATCCCTCCGCAACCAAACTTCTCGTCCAAAGCCAAATCAGTAGCAGCGACTTCTTCCAAACTCTCTTCACAGCTCTCTAGTTGAGGTAAGCTAGAATCTTCCAAGTGATCCATCTTCGCAATATTCTTGGAATCCTTGGACATGGTTTCAGGAGCTATGATTCTGATCCCGAAATTGACGGGCAAAGACCTCCTCGAAGAGGGCAGGCGGCCTCGCGAGGTAGGCCGGGCCGGCAGCGCCGGGGGCACATCCTTGGGCTGGTCTTCCCTTTTCTGGATCATATCCAGCATAAGCTCCAGCGAGCTCCGAGTTATTGTGGGAACCATCACCGTGGTAGCGGACGGCATGGTTTTCAGATCATCAAAATAGACCAAAACAAACAATCCTAAATTTCTCTTAAAACCTGAAGAAGCAAAATTTTTCGTGAATACTGGCAAGGAATTTACTTAAAGTTCAAATATTTCTCCCCCTCTTCATCAAAACTGGGACCTTTTCCTAATTTCCCTCCGCATGAAAAAGAAAAAGTAGCGGTTTCTCAGCGTTCTTGCGCTGTAGAAGGATTAACGCTCACTCCCAAACCCCACAATTCTTCGAATACACACAAAAAAAAAAAAAAAACAAACAAATTACTCACAAAAAGGAGTTATTTTTGACACCAAACGCTTATTCGGAGACAAGAAATCAACAGGGGAATTGAAGTTCGAAGCGAGAGAGAGAGAGAGAGAGAGAGAAGGTTTGATTCCGAGACGAATTGGCGGCGAGAACACGGCGATGTGGAGGCCAAGAGAGGCGTGAATTTAAATGTGGCGAGAGATTCGAGGGATTTTTCTGGATTTGATACGAAGAAACCCTAGCGAACGAAAAAAATTTTTAAAAAAAAGCGAAAAAAGAGTGAGAAATAAGCAAAAGAGTGGGCGACAGAAGGAAGTAAAATATAGGCGGCTCTTAGCAAGGGAAATTGCCTTCCACAAAAATTCAAATTCTGCCCATCCAAATTAGCCCGACATTTCCATGCCATCGCCCCCGACAAATCAAAAATGGTTCATCCTGCCAGCGACATAAACTGTGAAACATAATTAACAACACCGTCACATTACACCTTGGTCGGATGGCTACGGGTGCTGACTCTCCGGACTCGTGTTCCTCAATCGTTCGTTAATCCTCCAGCAGGTGTACGTGTTGCATGATGGGAAGAAGATACTAGACGATGATTAAGTATAAAATTAAATTTTTTTTATATATATTTTTAAAATATATTTATTTATTAAATTCAAATAAAAAAATAAATTATTTTTTTTAAATTTGTTTTTTATAATAAATTGATTTTAATTCCGATTCTGAACGAAAATGCATCAAAAGGAGGTGAATACGAGGACCTGACCAGTCCCTTTCTTAGTCGCGAATAATAACGTGGCGACGCAACCGATGACGTGCCACTCAGTCTACCATTGACTTTTAGGATTTAACCAGCGAGAGCTTGACATCGCCTTTTTGCATTTAAAAAAGGAACGCTGGCTGCTGCTTCTGTCGCATAATGGATTGGCTTCATGCGGATTTTGGCTCTGCGAGGACGCTAAAATAATTAATTATGTAATTGCTAAGACGCATTACTCAATGATGTTTCTTTATTCATAAGCATGATTAGCAAGTTGTTTAAGGGAACAACAGCTCAAAGGGTAGATGAATTGTGTCTCTGAGAAGAGCGCCGTAGATCTCTCCATTTCAAATGCCGACAACTCGTACAGTTCTCGGCGTTTAGTGGACCCTGCGCAATAATTACTGTCTTTCGCTTTACAAAAAGATCCATGGCTACATTCGCAAAAGCATTTCGAGACAGAGAGAGCGGAAATCAGTTGATACCTGAGAGGAACAAACGAAGAAGAAGAACTCTCAGTGAGTGTGTGTGCGTGCGTGCGTGCGTGCCTGAAACTATGGTGACGCGATGGATTGCATAAAGGGTGTAATCAGAAAACCGAAATCTTCGGATCAAATCTGCACGCCTAATCTTTGTAGTTGTGAACTAGAAAGAAAGATGTTGAAGTACGACGATGGAAGAAGTCCCCACGAGTGCCTGCCGACGAAGCTTTGTATGATGGTGTCTGCCAGGCCCCAGCCTTTTGCATGTAGCATCATTTTTTTCAACGAAGCAAAAAAAAAAAAAAAAAAAAGTGGTGGCTCGAGAACTGTAAGAGAGGGGCCAGCCCACAGTGCACCCAAGCCTAAAGGCAATGAGTTGGCCCTAATACATTTTCTTCGTTGGGCCCCCAGTTCTGATATTGAAAGGCTTGCTTGGTTAAGGTCTATTCCGAAAATGTTTAAATTTATATAACCAAACTTATAAATACAATTATATTTAATGATATACCAAATTAAAATTACAAACTTAAGTAAGATCAATGAGAACTGAATCCAGATCCGAAATCCAGTCGTGAACTAACCAATTTGATATAAAATTTTTTAGAACATCAAGATACGGAAAAAAGCTCAACTTAATTTGATACCGAGAGTAATAAACCGAGTGAAGAGATGATAAGGATCCAATGCAAAAGCGAATCATAAACTAAGTTATCCAAATAAAACATTCCTTGTTTTCAAGTTATAAGAAGCTCAAATCGCCTTTACACCAAACTATGTGAATCTCGGTATCCTCGGAAATGTATCTACACTAAGGTTATACTAAGTTTAAATATTTTATGTCTAAATCTAAAAATAAATTCCAAAAGGTTCGCAGATCGAGTCCATCTGTTATAAAAAATTTAATTAAAATCACAATATTGAACATTACAATATTTTGATACGATCAATCCTTTATAAATAACTTTATCTTTAAAGAAATAAGAACTAATTTTTAATAATTTATTATATAATTATTATTAGTCTCTATCCTAAATTGAGCATTGAAATTGGCTATCGTGGAAAGACTTTTGATGGTTTTTTTATAATTTTTTTTTTATACATAACAATTAAAAAATTGATCTAATAAATCAAGTTCTCAACGAGTTATGGTGCGGACCGAAATCACTCAGCTCCGTCAACAATGTTAATTTTAAAAATTTATATTATTAGAATTTCATTACGACTTATTATTCATTCACCCAACCAAGTAACTTCGATTTTCCCCAACGATTTTTATAAAAGACCAAATAATTACGGTTGGGATGCATCATCGTCTTCATTTTTACCGAGAGCAGTTGGCCCGTCGTCAACTGGGTTCCCTTGCAGTCCGGTAATGTCCTCCTATATACGGAATGCTTACTTGGCACAAGTACGTACTCGTCCGTCGATTTACCGTCTTTAGATTCGTGTCTGGAGCGGCCTTCCGCCCAGATGTAGAAAGATATCCGACTGAGGCGGTTGGGACTCGAGAGAGTTATTTTACCGCCAACATCTCTCCTTTTCCCTTTCCGTGCACCACATGGCCCAAACCCTAGCGGATCGAGTCCGAGTGGACGGGCAACCGGCGGAGGCGATCCTCGACTCCAGCACCGGCGAGCTGCGGTGGCGGGCCGCTGAGGAGCGGCGCCTACTGCTAGAGTTGGATGTGCTGGGGCTCGAGACGAAGGGGTCGACGATTAAGGTCAAAGCCTTCGTCCTCGCGCCCGAGAAGTGTTGTTTGGGCTCGAATTCCGGCCAGAGGGCCCGGAGAGATTTTCGACTCGAGATGCCGTCCGAAGAGTCCGCGGTGCTCTGGAACCATGCGATCAGCGATTGCATCGATTCACTTGGTGAGTTTCCCGATCAATTAATTCCCTACGAGAAATCAGCATTTTTTTCCTGCATATTAATAATGTTTATGACTCGACTAATTCTTGACAATAGGCCGACCAAAGCGGTTGTTTGTTGTCTTAAACCCATTTGGTGGAAAGAGAGGCGCGAGAAAAATATTCTCCAATGAATTCAAGCCACTACTTGATGCTGCCGGTATCCATTATACATTGCAAGGTTGGTGCTCTCTCTGTAATGGCTCAAATTGTTAATCTTTCTTATTCCCTCCTTTCGTTCTTCAATATTCTGACGAGTTTTTGTTTTCCCTCAGAAACTAATTATCGACTTCATGCTCAAGAAATTGCTCAAAAATTGGACCTTGGTCAATATGATGGGATTGTATGTGTTAGTGGAGACGGTGTTCTTGTAGAGGTTAGTCAGGCATCTTGCATGGTGAACACTGGTGATACGGGTTGCTGATTTTCAATATTTTAGGATTTTGGCATGACGTATAGTTTGTCTTTTGGGAAAGTTATATTCAAGTCAGGACCTTGGAAATATACAAAGTAATGTGCAATGTAGGGCAGTCTGTCTTTGTCTATGATTCGCTGAATTGTTTTTTTTTTTTTTTTTAAATAGGTAATCAATGGTTTGCTTCAAAGAGGGGATTGGCATACTGCAATTAAGATGCCTCTGGGGATAATTCCTGCAGGTATGGTTTCTTGTCACTGACTATAAGCTCTGAGGTTTCTTTATTTCCCTTTTTGATCTGAGCAGAAGTTGCCATCTTGTTATTAGTGCTCTTTGTCTTACACATTTAGTAATATATTTTTTCTTGAAAATAGAAAGCAGTGGTGTTGATCACATTAATACATAATTTATTTATGTACCTCAATGTTCTGGTTTTTGACATAGAACATTGCAGGCACAGGTAATGGGATGGCAAAATCACTTCTTGATTCTGTTGGCGAAGCATACTCAGTGTCCAATGCTGCATTTGCAATTATTAGAGGTATTTATTCTTTGACTTGGTTAGTTGGCGCTTCAATAAATGCTTGCTTTAAAATCTAGTTAAGTTGATGCTTGTTTGAGATAAAGCATAGGTTTACTGCCTTCGGTTTCAATTCTACAGGTCATAAGCGTAATTTAGATGTTGCTTCCATCACTCAAGGAGATACAAAGTTTTATAGTGCACTGATGCTTACTTGGGGTATGATAAAATAAAGGTGGCATTGATCCATAGCTTCTATAAAATGGTTGTTCCGTTATTTTTCTTGTGCGTGTCTAATCCTTTATTTCTATGTCAGTTCACATTTTGTTTGCAAAGCAGACTGATGTTTGCACAGGGCCATAAGACTATTTCCTGATTGGCTGCAGGTTTTGTGGCAGATGTTGACATTGAGTCAGAGAAGTACAGGTGGATGGGAAGTGCTCGACTAGGTTTTTATGTATGTTCAACATTTTACTATGGGATTTTCTTTAGTAATGTAGACTGTATATCATAGTTAATGCCAATTTCAAAACATGCTCATGATATTACTAGCATGTGAAATCAGTTTCAAGGATGATTGATTTATTTATTATTATTGTTGTTGTATACTTGTCTTCTGTTTTGCTTGGCTGAATATGTAAATTGGCTTAATTAGTATCTATATTATTCTTTTATGTATATGGAAAGCATTAAAGTAACCATAAAAATGATTTTTGTTATTTTATTCAAAGTGGTAATAGTTTTTGTTTTTCAATTTCAAGAAGTAATCATCCATAGCCACTTCCCCTTCGTATATATTGTCACCCTTTGTTTTTCCAGAGTTTGTTGCGGGTGATGAACATGAGAAAATATCATGGATGCATTCAATTTGTACCTGCTCCTGGATACGAAGTTTATGGTGAACCCATACTCCAGAATGCTGGTGATAAGGATCAATTTTTCAAACAAGCTAACAGTGATGACCATAGTGTTCAGCAAACTGGTCACCGAGTCCCTAAGGCTTATCCGGATGGTATGCAGTGGAGAAAACTTGATGGCCCATTCATTTTGGTTTTGGCTAATAATGTGCCTTGGACTGTTGAAGATGTTATGTCGGCACCTGAAGCTAAGGTTTTTTACTTTATTTCCTTCTCTCTCTCTCTCTCTCTCATATGCGAGTGTGCACACAGTGTGCTTGAAACTATGTAGATTAAGTATATTTCCTTTTATTAGTTTCACCAATGACGTGGATCATGCCTTTGCTACAATCCAGTTATACAACAGATCTTATGAAGTCTATCCCATTATAGGACAATTTTTGTTTGTTGCTTCTAACCTTCTCAATTACTCATGGTACTGTTCGATCATGAAGCAGTTTTCAGATGGCTACTTGGACATCATCGTAATCAAAGATTGTCCAAAACTAGCTTTTCTGATGTTGCTACTGAAGATGGAAGATGGAAGCCACATCAGATCAGAATATATTATGTATCTCAAGGTATGTTTATCCTGCAATGGCAGTATAATTAGTATTGGTGTTTATTTTTGTGGAAAATCTAAAATCTCTGCTTAATGCTGACTTAGTCCTGTGAATTCTAATCCTGATGTGAAAACATCCCTGGAAGCTGACCTTGGCTTACTCGTGTGAATTCTAATTTTGTAATCATGATTGCGTATGAAGTTCCATAGCATTCAATATTCTTGTGAAGCTTCGCTTTGTTTCCTTCGCTTTGTGGTTTGGAGAATATTACAGGTGGAAGCATTCAGGTTGGAACCAGGACAGTGCATTGAAGAGCCAATGAAGGGTGGTATAATTGACGTTGATGGGGAGGTTATTGCTTGGGGAGAAGGTGCATACCAATGTGATCAGCACAAGAATCTGATGGCTTATGGACCTCCCATTCTTATGACAGTAGACAAAGGGTTGGCCACTATATTTTCTCCGAGATGATTTGTGGCTGTTATTTGATCATGGAATCTGCTGCAATTTAACAGTCATACATGCATGGCAAAATATGTATTACTTGCAGTGCTTTTAAAGTATGATATGCCAAGAAATAATGATCTTGCACTGTCGATGTTGAGGATCTTGTTTTGGTTTCTTTTTATGCGTAACGAAGAACAAAGGTGATGTCAAGGGTGCTTTTCTCTTTCCGTGAAATGGACGTATTTTTGATGTGATCTGATTAACAATTAAGTTTGCATGGCCAGTTACATCGGTAGCTTTCACAGTCATGTATCGCATCGACCTGACTAATTATATAAGAAAAAAGACCACGAACCATTCTTCATATGTGACGCTTTCTGCGTTCATCTGCAGGGAAAAAAAAAATAATCTCAAGGCATCATCGTATCTCATTTTGAGAAAATTCAAAGATGCGTCCTTATCGTCCACAAACGAAGGAAAACGTCGGGCTTGAGCTTTCCAAGTCTCGGTAGCCTCCGAAATCTATAAAAGCAGATCCTTGGGGGCATCTCGATGTATTTCTCTGTCCTTATCCATCGATGGTCCCTCTGTCCTCCCCATCTTTTCGACAATCGCCTTCTTTCACCGTGTGGTAACAAATTATTACTTTGGGCATATTAGACGAAATAATAATGAGAAGAGATCAGTGGAGGTGAATCGAATGTGAATCGAATGTCATTCTACCGTGTGATTAGATCCCGACTTTTAATTAAAGGTAACTAAAGAGTAAAATATATATATATATATATTTCTTTTAACGACGTGCCCCTGCCTCCGGCAACTCTGTCTCCGCTTTATCGCTTATATTGGAGCTCGGTGGAGTCGTGCAAGGCACGTGAGGGGCCCCCTCAAGTGCCCGGTATATCCACTTCACACCTACAAATGTGACCAAAACCGTCTTCTCCTGCCACGTCACATTCGTATCTATTCCGTTCTTTGAGTTTCTTTTCAGAGTCTCGATATTCATTTTTTGTATACATTTATCCCATTTATGCCGAAATTATTTGGCTATTTAAGATCGCGACACCTCTGCCCCTTCCCTTGAACTGGAAGGCTCAATCTCTCTTTCCCTCTCTCTCTTTCTCTCGGCATGGGACGGAAAGGCGCTGCTGAAAACTTAATCCTGACGGAGAGGATCCGGGTGGACGGGGCTCCGGCGGAGGCGAGCTTTAATGTCGCCGGCGGAGAGATCCGGTGGCGTGGCGGTTCCGGCGGCAGAGGGGAGCGTTGCCTGGCGGTGGAGTCGGAGGTTCTAGGATTCGAGAGTGAGGGGGCCAGGATTAGGGTTAAGGCGTTTGTTGGCGCTATGAAAGGAACCTCTTGCGGCAAAAGCCATGGGAAGAGAGTAAGGATGGATTTCGTGCTGGAGATGCCGACGGAGGAATGCGCCAGGCTCTGGAGTGAGAGGCTCGGGGATCTCATCAATTCACTAGGTACTCTTTTTCCTGAATTCGATAATCCATTCACTCAAAGATCCTTCATATTTGTTATCGTTTTCTGATTTAACTATTTGGATTAATAGTAAAAATTAGTTGCACTACGTGGTTCTCACAGATTATTTACGGATATTTAGAATTGCTTTCTGGTCAATCCTCACCCATATTTACCAGTTTTTTATGTCACATTAATTTTATTCCTACAAGTCTCTGACTTCCTTCGACTAGTCCTCGCTGTTGGCAGTTTTTAGGGTCTTATGACTACTGGCGGTTTGCTCAGTTGACCATTTTCAAGTTGCTAGTAGTTTGACTCTTCTTCTTCTTCTTCTTAGATCATGGTTGTGGGATTTTCCACAGATCCTGTACTAGATGACCTGGCCAATATATGGATTGACATCTTTGTTTGCGTTTCACAATATCATTTTCTCTGTAAAGCCTATGCTGCGCTTGGTGCGTATGACTTAAAAAAATGGCCATTTCCTTGTTGATTACCTCTACTAGACTAAGACTAGACACAAGAGTTGCAATATGTTATGCAATTTTAATTGATTACTCTTTTTTTATTTTTTGAATTGTGGGTAACCAATTTATATACCTAATAGCACATTATCCATAAACAATGGGACTAACATTCCTTTATTTATTTATTTATTGCTAAATCCTTACTATAGGACAGAACGTGTCTTCTTTTTGCAAACTGGGAACAAATTCTTCTCTGGGCTTATTTAAGTTTTACATGACAATTTGTTTTATGATATAGGTCGGCCAAGAAGGTTGTTTGTTTTCTTGAACCCATATGGCGGGAAGAGATGTGCATGTAAAATCTTCCACACTGAAGTTAAACCCTTGCTTGAAGCTTCAAATATCCTTTATACATTGCTAGGTTGGTGGGCCTTGGGATGACTTTGGTTACATCTTGCTCTTCTCTATTTTCTTTGCTTGGACTAATGTAAACTCTACTTTTCCACAATGATATGAACTCAATCTTTGACCTTATGAGATTGTTGAAACTTCCTTTTATTTCAGAAACAAACTATCAGCTTCATGCTCAAGAAGTTGCTTTCAAGTTGGACCTTCTAAAATACGATGGTATTGTATGTGTTAGTGGAGATGGTATACTTGTTGAGGTTAGTAATCCATATTGGTGTGTTAGTGGTTTGGCAACTCAGTAATCCGGTGTTCTTCTTTTGATTGTATATCTCATATGTGAGTATTGGATTTGGGCTTGTTCGTAAATTTGGAAAGACCAAAGGATCTCGTATATTAACAAATTGTGTTTTGTTGACTCCCAATTCTTTCGCTTAAACTCAGTTGTCTAATAGGTAGTCAATGGGTTGCTTCAAAGGGAGGATTGGGATGCTGCAATTCAAGTTCCGTTGGGGATAATTCCAGCAGGTTTGTAATTTTTCAATATGTTATGGGCTGTAAATCTACTCATGTTCTGTGCTTCTATGATCAATTTTGCAAAGATTAGTTCATCACTGCATACATTTGAGGTAATTGCAATTGAGGTAAATAGGCCCCTATCTTACAAGGAAAAACAGTGATCTACCTTAATGAGTTGGCACAAGTACAGAAAACTAGATGGTTCCAATGGTTAATTTCCTAATCCGCAAAACCATCTGAAGTTTTCTCATTATCTGCTTCTGCATTGGGCAAACGAGTTTCAGTGTCCCATACTTGTACATCAGCAACCAAAAATGAATTTCAGAACATTTCTTGCTTCTAACCATAATCCCACAAGTCTGAGGTTTCAAAGCTGTTCTACTAGTTGACTGGGTTATCTGTATCACACATTGATTCCAGCTAATCAAAAGTACACTCCTTTTCACTGTTTTGCATAATGATGCACAGAAGTTGTAGTGGTTTAGTGGCTTATTGATGAAGATGAAACCTATTGGAATACCATAAGTTATTGGTGATTTTCTAGGCTTGGTTTTCAGTGCATCAGGTTCTGTTATTGATGTCAAAGATTTTATCCAGGAACGGGTAATGGCATGGCAAAATCACTTCTGAATTCAGTTGGCGACATCTGCTCGGTATCAAATGCTACATTTGCAATTATCAGAGGTAGTATATTGTTTTAAATTGTCATTCTTAAACTTGTTTGGATGCCAATGACACCCAAATTTTATCCTCTTGATTTTTTATCAAAATGAAATTGCCATTTTTTCCAACTTTATAGGACATAAGCGTCCACTGGATGTTGCTACTGTGATGCAAGGAGAGGCAAGGTTTTTTAGTGTCTTGATGCTTACATGGGGTATGCTAAAGCAATATAGTCATCATTTAGTAATAGCCAGTAATCTTTGTTTTTCTAATGCCCCTTTTCTCTTGTTTGTGGCTTCATCTGGCTGTGCATTTGACTTTGTGCCATTGATCCTTACTCAAAAATAGACTTTATGTGGTTGATCATTTTGGCATGTGATTCTAAATTATTTGAGATTTTGCAGGATTTGTAGCAGATGTTGATATTGAGTCGGAGAAGTATAGGTGGATGGGCAGTGCTCGCCTTGACTTTTATGTATGAATATCATATGTCTAAAAAAAACCACATTACTGGACATTTTGTGTTTGCACTCACCTATCCTTGTTCTTCTTGTTCTCAACATCCTGTTAACAGTTTGTTGTCAGGGTCAAAATGCTTCTTTTATCGAGTGTCTGTAATTATTGACCCTGCTTATTGTGGAGTCTTTTTTGTTCTTCCAGTGTTTCTTGCGTGTAATGAACTTGCGGAAATACCACGGACATGTTCAATTTGTTCCTGCTCCTGGGTATGAAGATTATGGTGAACCTGTAGGCATGAACAATAGCTGCAGAGTTGGTAACTCTGAACTAGCCTGTGGGAATGATGCTACTGTGCATCATCATGGTTACAGTGGACCCAAGAATAATCTTGACTCTTTGGAGTGGAGGGCAATTGACGGTCCTTTTATTGTGGTCTGGCTTAACAATGTTCCTTGGTCTGCTGAAGATATTATGCCTGCCCCTGAAGCCAAGGTAGTGATTCTCCTCTCTTCCTTTTCTCACTCTCTCTTAATTTTAGCAGAATACACTCATGTGTTTTATAGCCAATTATTATTGTGATTTAACTGTAAGTGGTTTGAGTTTTTCTATGGTAACATCTGTTATATCTCTCTAACTAATTGATGGTTTTGCAGTTTTCTGATGGCTATTTAGATGTCCTGATAATCAGGGAATGTCCAAAGTCTGCTTTTATGTCACTTCTTTTGAAGATGAATGATGGTAGTCATGTGAAATCACCATATGTAATGTATCTCAAGGTATGTTTTATTTTAAGTTGACCTGACCTCCTAATTACTTGGTAATTTTATAAATTATGACCTGATAGTTTTGCTTTTACCCTTCTGATGGGAAAATTAATAGGTTTTCAGAAAGAAAATTGAAGACACCTGTGCTAAAAAAAAGGGAAAATTGAAGACACCAGTAAATCAAGATAGATTTCCAATTTATTGCAGTCAGTTTGCTTCTTTGTTTATCAGCTTTATTTGATAGAATAAGACAAATTTATTTGTGTAGCTTTTATCTTGATTTCTCTACCTTGAAACTTTTATGTCCATAATTTTACTAAGTTTCTTTTTTGGATTAATTAATAAAAGGATAATCTTTTTATTGATCAGTAAACTTGATTACTATGGGCCATAATTTGGAAGAGCACATGTCTAGAGATGATTTTAAAATGAACTACTATTTTCTTTTAGTAATCTTTGCAAGTCACTAGCTTATGTCTGAACTGTGCTCCTGCCATCTCTCAATTCCTAAATTCACAGGTAAAGGCGTTTCAGCTACTGCCTGGTCAGCGTGTGGGGAATCCATCGAAGGGTGGCATAATTGACTGTGATGGTGAAGTTATTGCCAGGGGAGAAGAAACAAACGAGTGCCATCAGCAAGAGGATTTGATGGCTTATGGCCTTCCCATTCAGATGACTGTGGACAAGGGTTTAGCAACCATATTCTCTCCAAGATAGTATTCTGGTTTTCAGATTTTGAACCCAAGGTTTCTCTGGTACATCCTGCATCTCATCTCCTGCAAGATGGGATAAAAGGATAAATTCACAGCGACATTTCTTTGAACTGATGCAACTCAAAAGCAGCTAATTGCACAGTATATAAAAATATGTTGCTGACTTGTAGTGTGCCAGAATTATCATTAGCGGGCACTTGGCTGTTTTGATTGCCAAAACGTGTCATGTAATAAGACTATAGATACCCCATGTCATGAGCTGTTTACCAGACTGCATTCTCCTCTTAGGAGCAGGGGGTCCTTCCTATTAAAGCAGAGGATAATAGGCCACCAGTTCTTGTTTTTCATTCAGTTATTCAACCGTTATGCATTTGAAATTCTTGCACAATCTGATGTAATTACAAGAATAAGAAAGCGACCTAACTTTTGACCCATCCGAGTTTCCATGGCAGAAAAATGGTGATTCTGCATCAGTGAACACTGTTGTTTTCACTTATGTAATTGCTCTATTAGATCGTAGCAAGCAAAAAGAGCTGCTTTGAAATTTAAACCAAAAGTTTTTAGTTTTGACTTGGAAAAGTCAAAATCATTCTGTTCCGCTTGTTTTGATAATTTTGGATATTTAATAGTCTTAAAAAAAAAAAAAAATTATGTTCGAAACGATTTGTGATGTCCTTGGTTCGAGCTACATATTTTGATGCCATTAAAGGTGCAGTGAACGGGCAGAGTGGGATGTTTACGGACAATCAGGCTTGTTCTACGAGGTCGAGCTTGCTGATAGACAGCTTGACAGTAAACAGTGAAATCCTCGGATCACCCCATTTCGCAAATGCTAAGGTAGGTAACGCGACATAGGAAGTGGGAATGACTTCTACTTTTATTTATTTTATCACACGCGGGCTGACGCATGAATTTACGTCAAGTCCGGCACCCTGGGCGCTAATGGGATAAGTTTCCTGAGAGCCTTGGGGGCCACGGCCGCCGGCACATTCCTGAAGCTGACATGTGTCTCGCTCGCGCGTGGGCAAAACCGACCGAGGTTGAAAAGAAATTCTCTAGGCACTTGGGCGCTTGGGTCATTATCATACTAAAATTCCAGAGGCACCCCCGCTCAGCTCCAATGTCATCAACCCCGTCCACAGTTTTGACTTTCACAGAACAGGGGTATCCTGGTAAAATCACAAAAGCCTTGAAAACAAGGATGAGTTTGGCCGGCAACGAACTACATCCTCCCGCCATTTCTCCAGAGTCCAAACCCCCGCACTCTTGACGCATTCAGAATCCCATTTCAACAAAATCGTCACCTTCTTCTTCATCTTCTCCTCGAATTCAGTCCAGTTCACTCCGATAATGGAGAAGCAAAACCGGCGGTCTGGATCACGAGAACTCGCCTCCTCCCCTTCCTCCCGCACTCTCTCCCCACTCCGCCGCAGATCGCTCCCTCTCGACACTTCACCAAGCTCATCAGCCCGGAAGTCCCGCCCACCCTCCACCTCTGAAGACCCCTCCTCCGCTCCCATCCGCGGCCTTTGGCCCTCCTCGTCCTCCGTCACCTCCTCTTCCCGCCGCTCCTCCGGCACTCTCGCTGACCATCTCGGCAACGATCGCCTAATCAACCTCGCCCACCGTCGGGCCTCCCCTTCCCCTGCACCTCCCGATCGCAACATCACCTTCTCCCGCCAGCGAAGCTGCTCTGAATTCCGCCACTTGGACGACGACGATAAAAGCGGAGAACAACAACAGAACGACGACAAACAAAGCCGCAAGATCAACAAAAGTAACAGCAGCAAAGAGAACCACCGGCCCATCGGCGGATCTATGCGTTACATCGGGAACAAGCTCCTCTTCCCCCGGTCAGCCAAGCCTGACTCCCCTCCCTCCTCATCCTTCGTCCCCAGTCGCGTCTCCATCGACGAAAGCGCCCTCGCCGCCTCCAGCCGCAAGTCCGACTTCCAGCACGACGTGCCATCCTCCGAATCGGACCGCTCCGACTGCTCCAACAAGGTCCCCACCCCGCGTGCCCCTCGCCTCGCTCGCCACAACCACCATCTGGACCGGAATCACGAGACCAAATCCGCGGAGATGAATCCAACGGGAAAGATCGCGCCTCCGTCAATCCGTCGAACGAGCTCAGGGTCCGCCTGGGCTCTCTCGCCGGGAAGGCGGTCCGGGTCCTCTCCGCTGGTCGACGGCGGCACAAAGCCGGCGGCCTCGGGGGTCCGGACGTTCTCGAGCCTCCGGCCGCCAAGCCCCGGCAAGGGAAAGGGGAGCATGGGGAATTTTATAAGTCTAGGGTTGGATTTGTTTAGAAAGAGGTCGGCCGGCGGAGGATCGGGTTCGCACTCCTCGTCGTTCGGGAACGGGTCGCCGACGGGGAACACGGCGGCGGTGGGCGAGGTGGGGCACCGGTTCAGGATGGCGCACAATCGCCTGATCCAGTGGAGATTCGTAAACGCCAGATCCGACGCTGTCAGCCGCGCCAAAGCCACCACCTCACAGGTACGTGCGAACGTGGCCTTTAACCGTCTTTTGAAGCAGATAAGAGACTCGCACGTGTCGGAGTCGAACCCAGAATCCAGATTTCCAAATACTCAAATCTGATTTGTTACCCATTTATTGTCTCAAATTGCCAAAACATTGGATTTAAGTCTCAAAATTTTTTGATTTGTGGGTGCAGAATGTTTTGATGAGCGCATGGTCATCGATGTCTAAGCTGCAGGATACGGTGATGCAAAAGCAAATGCAGTTGCAGAAGGAGAAACTTGGACTACAAATTAGCACATTGGTCTCTTATCAGGTTGATGCTGAATCTATCTAACGATTCTGATCTTTCAATTATGGAAGCACCTTAGTTATGAAAATAGTTTCTTGTTAACGATGATGTTGGCAGGTTAAGTCGCTGGAAAGATGGACCGATATGGAGAGGCAACACACCTCTGCATTGTCGTCCACAAAGGAGCACTTCCAGGCAGCAGTCTGTCGAATACCTCTCACTGAAGGAGCTAAGGTTCGTAGCAGTATGATCCTCACAATCTCACTGACGACAGTTTCTTCTAAAACAAGCACCTGAAAATACATGACCTTTATCTATCTTGGATTGCTTGCAATTCTAGCAATTGGTATATGCATTTACAGGCAGATCCACAGCCTCTATCTTCGGCTCTTCGACAAGCTAATGATTTGACTTCAACGATGAAGACGACCATAAGCATATTCAGGCCCACGGTACAGTGCTTTATAGCTCGATTTGTGCTGTAAAATCATACTCAAGAGTATCGTTTTAGAAAGTACCTTTCCTGCTCGGATTTTATCTTGAAATATTTGTTTAGGATACTTTACAGGTTCTATGAAAATGAACACAAGTAACATGAGATAAGAAATCTGAATCGTGCAACTCCAATGGAGAAAATTAGGATTTTGAAAATACTTGGTCTTTGCTGAGAATTCCACCATAAAAAGGAAACAGTCCAAAATACATGAATGAACTGGTTTAGGGCAGCAGCCCATGGACCAGCCTTTTAATATGAGGTATGCTCTCTGTGTATGGTTTCTGCCCAAACTAATTGAGTAGTATAGAGTGCCATGTCAATCGGGGTCAAAACGTTATCAGTAGCTTGCCTGATCTTCAAGTTTGCTCTGAATCCTAATAATGATTATCATTTGTATAGCAAGAAAAAAGCCATGACTGGTGAGACTCTAGTTGTGGAAGAGCTATGACCTACATTTAGCAGCGCAGAGTCATCTTCTCATATTAGTTGGAATGTAGGTCTGAATTCTTTGAATAATCTGAATAACAGGCGCAAAAGATGGTGCCATTGCTTTCAGAACTTGTTCAGGTGGTCACTGAAGAGAAATCTCTTTTAGAGGAATGCTTTGAACTGATGGGCTTGATCTCATCTCTAGAGGTAACAAACCATTTTTCTTAGAACGTATTTGCAGAATATTTCCTATCTTTATGCTTCGATACATAAAATGGGACTTCAATTTTAAGTGTTTGTTCTTCCTCAGAAATGAAAAACAAAAAAAAAAAATAAAAAATTTGGTCTGTTTATTGCAGATTGAAGAGCGAAGCCTAAAATGTCATATAATCCAACTGAATTCAGTCCGATCACAAGAACAGGTTGAAGCTAGAAGGCAGATTGCATCAACTAAATAGGAATCGAAATGAGAACAGCAGCACACTACATAGACGTACTTGCATGATCCATTTACAAAGTCATGTCAACAGCTTGGTAGGAGGCGAAAGCGCGAACGTTAACACAGTTTCTTTTTGGGATTTTGCTAATCTTACAAACATTTGGTAGAGATTTATGGTTTATTCCTGTAGCTACTTCATGTTATTCTCCTATGCTAATGACAGTTACTCAGGTTTAAATTAATCAGCATATTTAAGAGAGGGAGAATCTGGCGTCTTCGATAATTGTCTTTCTCAATCTGAACAGGAATGCGGACGATGTGTTTCATGTCAGAACTCGGCCAGAAATTCCAGTACTCAGTTGAAAACATGGTCTTCGCACATTTTAACTCCACAAACAAAGAAGGAGACAAATATTATGGGGCCAATGCGGGATCAACCAAATCTATCGCACAAACAAGTCCTGGGATTCAACCATTGCTGGTCCCATTTGCGAAACGATCATCCGCGTCAATGGTTTACCGGCAAACAATAGACATTCAATTGTGTAAATCATATGCAAAATTGTTGTTCCATCAAAATTCAAATTTCAAAAGCAATTTACAACCCACATACTGCAAAATTTTCTCTCTAACCAAAACGAAAGAAAAAGCAATAATCATCAACGATAAACAACGATAAGCAATAATCATCAACTTCACCAAATACACAAATATCATCACATGATAGGCTAGTAATTTATAAGCACCGGTTCCTTTCCTAATAAGGATGCTTCCTGTCTGTTGATAAGTAATGAATATATATATATATATCTGATGATGCTAGTGGGTGCCGCGGTTGATCATCTCGAGGTAGTGCTGGAAGGACTCCTGCCGCTGCAGCCGCATCTCCTCGTTGAACTTCTTGATGAAGGCCTCCACTCGCCTGTTCAGGTCATCCTGCCCCAGCGACGGCTCCCGCCGAAGCCTCCCAGCCGACGACGATTCGCTACCGGGAGATGAAGTCGCCTGCTGGCGTTCCTTGAAGGTTTCGAATTTTTCGATCGACGGCGGTTCGTCGTGCGTGCGGCCGTGGACGTCCCACGTGTCCGTCTTCTTGAGGTGCCGCGTCAACGGAACGGGCCGCCCGTCCGTTATGGTCCGCCAGGTGCTCTCCAGCGTCTCGTTCCGCTTTGACCGGGCCACGCCCAACGCCTTCCCTGCTCCCAATCCACCATTTTGCCCTCGCTTAAATGCCAAAACTGTATTTTGAACGATTCCATCAGTAAATTATTCGATGCGCGGGTCCCGCTTTCTACTCGACCGTTCAGGAATTTATTATTATATATAAAAAAAACAACTCACGCAGATGAGGACGCTGCTCACTGTTAATTACTTCAGAAAAAAAAGAGAAAAATCTCGCAACCAAGAATAATGTAAATTAATAGGCACAGAAATAAAACTCAAAAAATTAAGATCCTTTTGCGAAGAATTAACTGATGGATCAATAAAAGGAAGTTTTTTGTTTTTTGTTTTTTTTTTTTTTTTTTTTTTTGCAAACGAATCAGTCACGAAAAAATCACAAAAAAAATGTTTTGAATGATACCTTCAGAGCTTGGTTTGGTGCTCCGGTGGTGCCCGAAGCGGGTGGAAACCAGTGGCTTCTCCTGAGCAACTGAACGCTCTGTTTGATTCCAGCGAGATGCCCTCCGCTTCGGAGACCAGTTCGATCTCGAGATGACAAACTCCTCACCCTCCTCTTCCGCCGCCGGCGCTTCCTCGGCTCTCTTCGGGATCTCTTCTCTGTAAACAACCAGCTCCCCCGTCTCACCGAGACCTGACGGCGCACTGATTACTAGAGTCTCCTTGACCTCGTACTGCGGCTCACTGATTAGTGGACTCTCCTTGGCCTCGTACTGCAGCTCACTGATTACCGGAGTTTCCTTGACCTCGTACTGCACCGGCGGCGTGAACTCCGGCCGAGCTGCCGTCGTCGCCGGATCGAGCTGATCTGGCGCGGGCTTGTGGAACCGCGAGGATGCGGCAATGGAGATGATGATCCCGTTGATGACGAAGTAAAGGTACGGCGGAGCGAGCCAAGAGAGCAGCGAGCCGTAGATCCGAGGGATCTCAGCTAGCAGGAACCAGAGAATAGCCGGCCCCGACTGCCAGAGCATCACCGCCGTCGATAACATGACCGCCGATACCAGGGCCATCCTCGTCGACAAGATCGGCGCCATTGTTGCCTCTCTGCAATGCTTTCGAAAAAACTGTTGAATGCAGGGGCTGGAGATAAATAGAGGGAGGTGGTGGCACCGAGATCGGTGGCTCTGTAGCAGCGATGCGATATGAGCCGTCAGATGGGATGTAAAAGATCATGGGTTTTTGAGTGGCTCGCTGCTCGACGCTCTGGGCCGCTGCTAAAGCAAGCACACATGGTCAGAATTAAAAAAAATGTTTGCTGTTTTGAGGAAGGAATCCTCTGGAGCTCGAGAGATTTCCCAATTTGCCCATTCCTTTTTCTCTCTGTTTTCGTTGTCACGTGAAGCCACCGAAAGGGCACCCTTGCAGTCGTAAAACGCAAAGAATATAGCCCGCAGCTGGGAATTGATTGAGATTACGTGAGAAGGGGTTCACTTGACCGAGTGTTTAATAGCGACGCGAATGCTGTTAATGATGTTATTAACAGAGATGTTGGTGGGATTCTTCGAGATTGTTGTTGGTTTTGAGTAGAAATGGCACAAAGAGAGGCATAGTGTGAAACTGTGACGTCCGGGGCGCGTGGTGAGGTCGGCCGGGGCTCCAACGGTCAAAAAACGCAGTAGTGCGTTCGAGCGGAGCCGGTGGATGCGGCCAATTGTGGCGGACCCATGTGTGACATGACATGCTCCATGCTGTTGCTGTACTGTAGGGTATCTTTCTGTGCTCTCTTACTGACGACCGACCACCACCACCCCCGCATCTCTAGGTTCTCCTTATTTGTTAAGTAATTGTCGCTAATTAAAAGCATTAGTCTATGTTTCCTTGGTGATTACTCTACGCCTTGCTAGCGAGTCGCCGACTCAACAGCACACCAATTACGGTTGACCAAAGCATAACGTCCCTGGTTAGACTTGTTCGTTCTAAACCAGCGTTTTACTACTGTTCATTTCGCAAGCAAGCAGTAGCGTTCAGGTGACCCGTCTCTCGGCAATGCATCTTCCATTTTAAAAACATGGCAGACCTCCGAGTCTGAGGTTGTTGCGCTCACAGACAAGTGGACAAGCAGAGACTGTCAATATTTGTGTATCCCTTTCCCTAGTCATCCTATCCTGCTTGGGTCAATATATACCCAACACACGGCTCTGTCATCTTACCTCGAGATAACGAGGTCCTGCTAGAAAAACACAAGGGAAAGTACATTAATGAGGCCGATGGCCAAAATCACAATTTGTAATATTTATATTTTAAAAATACTATAAAAAATAAAAAATAATATAAGATAATAATTATAATAATAATAAACACAATAATATACTTGATTTATCTAAAATTATTTTATATTTATAGGAGAAGTGAAAGATTTATTGTCAAAAAAATTTCGTAAAAATCTATTAAAAAAATTGTACTTTTTTTTTTATCCAACTAAATTTTTTCACGAAATCTTGGCAAAGTCTTCATTTTTAAAAAAAAATCTGCAAAAAAATACTACGAGAAATCACCAATTAAAATTAGAATAATTCACGTATGACAGTCGACACACTTTTTCTTTTTTTTTCCTCTATTATCTTTACTTCAATTTCAGTATTACACCACACCAAAAACTCTATATATTATTAGAATATTTATAGATTCTTATTAAGTCTGAGTCTTACTCTAATTATATTTTTAATATTATGTAATAAGTATTGAAAATCAAGTATAATTTTAAATTTATACTTTGCTTCAAACTCTAATCCAAAATCAAAATACCCAAAACCAACCTAACACTCTGCAAATCAAAATGACGAATCATGCTTAGCCGCAAGAAGCTACCATCGTCTAATTGACGGTGACCATAAAATCGGAGACTTTTTTTTTTCTGTATGCATGACAAAAAAGGGAAAGCTTGCAGTTGGAATCTAAACCGTTTAATATCCTTTCAAGATATTAATTAGAGTTCGGTCGGTACAGAGATCCACTAAAATCTAAAATTTTCTGGTTTGCTGATATATATGTTGACATAGCAAAGATATGCGCGAAGTTCTATCATTATACAGGCAACAGACACGAGGAACGCCATGATCCTTTTAAAATGAAAATAATTAACAGATTAGGAAGCAACTTGTGCGAACGCTTCCCGTTTACCGAGCAAGCAAGCGCTGATAGGTGCCATAACGCGTCCATTTCTTGTACGTGTTATCTCTTTGTTTACGAGAGATTTGCTTGCGCCCTAACCCGAGTCAGCGACGAAGACAAGGCATGCAACTCGACGAGCATTGTGCTACGCTGTAAGGTCTGGTGGGACCAGTAGGTCAGTAGACAGGCAATGGACCTGACGAGCATTGTGCTACGCTGTAAGGTCTGGTGGGACCAGTAGGTCAGTAGACAGGCAATGGACCTGTAACTGGTAGCAGTTGTCTTTAGTCTCACATCGATAAAGTGTTGGAGTTGAGACTGGGCTAAATATGATGACTACCATAGACCCAACAACGAGGCCTTTTCCTGGGGAACTGGGAAAAACAAAATCCTGGGGTCGGGTGGGCCGCGGACCGTAGACGCCCAGGAACAATATCGTGCTGGGTCGGGGGCGTCACATAGTGGGACGTGATCTACTGTGTGATTACGGATCACCACTCCATCAGCGGTTGGGAGTGCAGAGTGGTATGACTCTGCTTGGTAGGGGAGGCAGCCACACCCATAAGATATCCTTGTTGATTTATTTCTTACTGTGGATGTTAGTTTATCTAATCACCTTTGTCGTCGAATTATTGTTGTTGCCACTGTGTTAATTTTATTGTTGCCACCAAAAATTGATCTCTCCTACTGTTTGGAGGAGGTAACTTCCTACTGAGCATTCGTGGCTCATTCTTTGATTGTTCCTATCCACAGGATAGTAGCAGCCTGGCACAGGTGTCTACGGTAGCAGAAAGTACGTGCGCAACTATCTTTGGAGCTGATTTATTTACATGTTATTCTATTTTTATGTAGGGAAAACTTTTGAGGACTTGAGTATTTCCAATGAGACCACGTTTTGTTATGTTATCTGAACTATATTCGTATTGATGAAATAAATTTTAATTCTATGTATTCTGTAAACCTTTTATTTGTATGTTGTTCACTGTGGTTCGATCGGACACGACAGGGGCATCACATACGCAGTGGAAAAAAACAATAGCCAGGAAGCTCCAAGAAAAATGCTAAACAAAGGGTTTGGATTCGCTTATCGTCGAGTGTTTCCTGCGGCCACAAGTGTACAAGTTGAGGTCTGATATGCATGGATTCCAGAATATTAAGCAGGCCGACATTGAATTTTTATTGGATGGAGAAGTCAAGATAAGGGAGGAGGCATGGGCGACTGACTGGCGGTGATGACCAGACGGTAGTTTCTGGCTTGCGTTGGGCAGACCGTCCCGTAATGACGGAGCGGAGAGCCACCGATTATCAGGTTATTGCCCTCGGCGGAAGTCGAAGAAGAAAAAACATTCACGCGTTAACGTGCAAGAAATTCTTGTTTCTGAAGTTTGACGGCGGCCGAAAGAATATTCCCGGAGAAAGCCTTTATTAGTAAAACCCTCTTCAGAATCAGATAAATTTCCTTCAGCGGACTCGTTTAAAAGACACATCGAGTCTCAGCAATGGATCCTCTCGGACACAGACCAACCCAATTTGGATGCGCCCCGATACTTCTGCTTCCTGGAACCCACCACTCTCTAATAATAAAATTTTTTTTTTTTTAGAAGACTCAAGAGACAATATCATATAATTTATTTATTTATTTTCTAATATATCTCGTTGGCTTTCGATTTTCATTCAATTGAATTGGACGATCAACTAAGGTTTTTCCTTTTTCGTCCGCGGACTTCTGCTGCAATATTGCCCAAACATTGCCTGAACATTGCTTGATTTTTGTTTAAATGTTGCTCGATTTTTGTTTTTGTTTAAATTTATCTTTTTCTCGTTCCATTTCCTTTCAATTGAATTGGAGGAACAAACCAAAGCGTTCGTCTCCAGACTACTTACGATCATCGGATGCTAATGTGAATCTTCCTTCTATTTCCATTGCATGCCAAGTGCAATTCTATGTCCGAACTCTTAGATTGCGACCTTCACAAAATTCAATAATCCATTTGCATAGGTAGCAGCCGTATGAAGAAGAAGAGAATTGCTAAGAACATGTCCTTGTAATTGAGTAAATCAGGACG
Organism: Trichopus zeylanicus subsp. travancoricus; assembly: GCA_005019695.1. Taxonomy (NCBI): domain Eukaryota; kingdom Viridiplantae; phylum Streptophyta; class Magnoliopsida; order Dioscoreales; family Dioscoreaceae; genus Trichopus; species Trichopus zeylanicus. The sequence goes on along the minus strand of RXID01022298.1, from coordinate 489,753 downwards.
TTGTCTCGACCTTGTTGGGCAGCATGAGGCGTTCTTGACCTTGCACTAACTTTGCAGATCGGATGATATCCCCGGTTTTGATTTGTGGGAGTATGTCTCTTCCAACAGTCGTATATCTGGATTAGGAAAAAGCATGTTAACCTCCCTTAGTAATCATATTTGTATGTACATACGAGTTTCGATAAAAAACTTGAAAGTTGTACCCGAATACAGAGAACTGCCCTTCATCAAAAGAAAGCCCTCCTAAACCAGCCTGCAGAATTGACAGAAGTTTAATACATCCTACCCTACCATAGGCTGAAATATCAATCATAAAACAAGTGAACTATGTCACACACACAAAAAAAAAATAATAATATAATATAATATTCCAGCGGTATGAATTTTATTAGTCTTCTTGTATTAGCAATTACTGGCATATAATAGCAACACTAGTGATTAGGACCAGCTGACTGGATACCGACTATTAGATACACCGGACACAATTTAATGAACTTGGTTCAATCTTGGTTTCTTGTAATTTTGGAATATCCTCTCCTTTTCCGTTCATTACCAATTATCATCTATCAAAAAATGCATACAACAGTATTAGCCTGATTGTGGACCTTCTAAAACATTCCTTAACTAAAATATTTTACTTCCCATTTGAAAAATTAAACAGGATTATCAGATACAAGTGAAAATCTCTCAGTTGCAGATGTTACGTGGTAGATTAAATTTTTGTGCTTACGTTTCTCTTATCATAGAGATAAAAAAAGAACTGAGATGGCGCCGAATATTCCTCAGAGTCCACACTGTGTGCCATGGCAACTGCTCCATATACAGATAATGGCAGCACAGGCAATTCGCCATCCTAGATAACAATGAAAAAAAGATAAAAAGTCAATGGTCTATTATTGTGCAGAAGGCAGGCATCTAGCTGACAATATGTTTCCTACACCAACACCAGGTAAAGAGCAAACCTGCACACTAAGTGTGGTTTTGTAAAGAGGTTCAAATTGTCCAGAGGGCATAACTTCTAATGGTACACGAAAACCAGAGCGGTCAAGTTCATTATCTGAAAGAACTGCTTGATCGGTGCATTTCAGCCTCATCCCATCGTATGCCCCATCAATCACCTGCAAATGAAATGTTGATCTTTTCATAAGATTACCCGAATCTAAAATTTATAGGAGCTTGCCTTTTTCTTGTCAACTAGGCCAACCCTGCCAAGGTGAAAAAGGAATCTTGAATTATATGTTAAGCTTCTTGGTGTCCACTTAACATGAATAAGTACTTGTGTTTTAGAAAGATGAGGAAACAAGAATATTATGGCCAGGTCCAGATTAGCTACCTTACCAATTTGGCAAAGTTCCCTGCCGTCAGTGGAGCAGAATATCCATCAATAACAACCTGCAGAAGTCGATAAACCACAAAATCCATTGACTGGATTTTAACACAGCATTCCTTGGTACATTGAAGGAAAACATACATATCATATATACCTATATTATTCAGTATAACGTTATTAGCAAGTTTATAACAGAGTTATACTACAATGAAATGCGGAAACTGGTGGCATTACGGTGCTACCAGAACAAACAGCTATAAGATAAAATTTGGTCATTATATGAAAGTACAGCCAATGTATTCACCATTGTATTCATGATGTCAGATTGCAAACCTGAATTGTAGCACTGCTTTTTGGTTCACCACCACTAGTTGGAAAAAATGTTGAACCATCATTTTTCTCAATAGTGAACTCAACAGTTCCTCTCCCTGTTAGCCTATTAATAAGACATAGCTGTCATGATCACAAATTCCAAAGCCAGAAGAGGTACTACACCACATACCTAGATCAATTGCTTATTATACTCACTTGGTAAAGACATAGCATCTAATGCAAAACATTCAAGGACCTTGCATGAATAAAGCAAAATACATGGATTTTAATGTCCTGTGATTTTCTCTAATGGATTGAAATTTACCTCTCCACTTATCTTCTTCAACGTACAGAAACACATCCAAAATGGTTACAAAGATAAAATTAGTTTCCCCATCAAGTGAACTAACATATAGACCAACAGAAAGAGGAGTGAGAATCATTAATGGAGAAAAGTTTCTGCTCAATTTTCACCACTCATGCCAAAGCACCTGTCATATAACTTGGACCTAGAAGCCACTGCCTGATTATAGTAGCCTTGCAAAAGGCTCTCTGACAGAAGTTGTAGTGGTTTAGTGGCTTATTGATGAAGATGAAACCTATTGGAATACCATAAGTTATTGGTGATTTTCTAGGCTTGGTTTTCAGTGCATCAGGTTCTGTTATTGATGTCAAAGATTTTATCCAGGAACGGGTAATGGCATGGCAAAATCATTAATGGAGAAAAGTTTCTGCTCAATTTTCACCACTCATGCCAAAGCACCTGTCATATAACTTGGACCTAGAAGCCACTGCCTGATTATAGTAGCCTTGCAAAAGGCTCTCTGACAGAAGTTGTAGTGGTTTAGTGGCTTATTGATGAAGATGAAACCTATTGGAATACCATAAGTTATTGGTGATTTTCTAGGCTTGGTTTTCAGTGCATCAGGTTCTGTTATTGATGTCAAAGATTTTATCCAGGAACGGGTAATGGCATGGCAAAATCATTAATGGAGAAAAGTTTCTGCTCAATTTTCACCACTCATGCCAAAGCACCTGTCATATAACTTGGACCTAGAAGCCACTGCCTGATTATAGTAGCCTTGCAAAAGGCTCTCTGACAGAAGTTGTAGTGGTTTAGTGGCTTATTGATGAAGATGAAACCTATTGGAATACCATAAGTTATTGGTGATTTTCTAGGCTTGGTTTTCAGTGCATCAGGTTCTGTTATTGATGTCAAAGATTTTATCCAGGAACGGGTAATGGCATGGCAAAATCATTAATGGAGAAAAGTTTCTGCTCAATTTTCACCACTCATGCCAAAGCACCTGTCATATAACTTGGACCTAGAAGCCACTGCCTGATTATAGTAGCCTTGCAAAAGGCTCTCTGACAGAAGTTGTAGTGGTTTAGTGGCTTATTGATGAAGATGAAACCTATTGGAATACCATAAGTTATTGGTGATTTTCTAGGCTTGGTTTTCAGTGCATCAGGTTCTGTTATTGATGTCAAAGATTTTATCCAGGAACGGGTAATGGCATGGCAAAATCATTAATGGAGAAAAGTTTCTGCTCAATTTTCACCACTCATGCCAAAGCACCTGTCATATAACTTGGACCTAGAAGCCACTGCCTGATTATAGTAGCCTTGCAAAAGGCTCTCTGACAGAAGTTGTAGTGGTTTAGTGGCTTATTGATGAAGATGAAACCTATTGGAATACCATAAGTTATTGGTGATTTTCTAGGCTTGGTTTTCAGTGCATCAGGTTCTGTTATTGATGTCAAAGATTTTATCCAGGAACGGGTAATGGCATGGCAAAATCATTAATGGAGAAAAGTTTCTGCTCAATTTTCACCACTCATGCCAAAGCACCTGTCATATAACTTGGACCTAGAAGCCACTGCCTGATTATAGTAGCCTTGCAAAAGGCTCTCTGACAGAAGTTGTAGTGGTTTAGTGGCTTATTGATGAAGATGAAACCTATTGGAATACCATAAGTTATTGGTGATTTTCTAGGCTTGGTTTTCAGTGCATCAGGTTCTGTTATTGATGTCAAAGATTTTATCCAGGAACGGGTAATGGCATGGCAAAATCATTAATGGAGAAAAGTTTCTGCTCAATTTTCACCACTCATGCCAAAGCACCTGTCATATAACTTGGACCTAGAAGCCACTGCCTGATTATAGTAGCCTTGCAAAAGGCTCTCTGACTGGAAATCCAGGCTGTCAAGGCCTATCTTAACAAACTATAGTAAGTCAAGAAATTTCAATGTGGTACTGATTTTGTTTCTTTTATTCCCTTCTGTGATTTCTATCTAGCTGGTTTCCTCAATTCTTGAAAAATGAAGAGCTAATGACACCTGAACCTAACTATAGATAGAATAATAAATCTGAGTTTTATGATAAGCAAATGCAGACTTGGAGAAAATAAGATATGCAGCAGATTAGTGAAATGAGAGGGCAAGTACATACATGTAAGAAAAAAAACAATAGAGAGATGAAAACACCTTGGATATTCCAGGTACTGCTGAGGCAAGAGAAATGACAACCCTGGAGCCTGTTACAAGTTATTAGCTCATTTAGACATCTGAAATTTTCATATGCTCTGACTGAATACCTCAATAAACTAACAACTTAATTGCAACTTGTGATAAATTATTGATGAATGAGAATATGATTAACAAGCTTTGAGAATCTAACTTTGAAGGGGATGATAGAATAGCCAAAATTCTCAATGAAGGAAACCCAATAGTAATATTCATTTTTTATTTACTATATTTAGTTCTCAAAGTCACCTGTAACAACTCCAATTCTGCGATAATGTCAAGAGAAGAAGAGAGCCCTATAGATACTTTATCTGGATCCTTTTCCTTTACAGACGTGATGAGGTTTTGCAATCCCCCCTGAAAGTAAAAGCAGTGTGGAATAGTCTATCATGGAGTAAATAAGATAAATTTGGATTTGTTTGCATTTTACAAGAGATCATGGAAAGGCACATAGGAGATCTGATTCTTTGTGTGGTCTTCATATTCAAAAACCATGTCAATGAGAGTCTGCTCCTAGTCGCTCATGGTATTCTTTCCTGCAATTAACTCCTTGTTTGCAACTGTAAAAGCTGTAAATGGATGTCTATGATGCTTTGCAAAACACAGAAACAAAGTAGAGGCTCTTCCTGTACATTTGTTATTTATGTGATTAAAAGCCTTAATGAAACACTAAAAAATATAAACGTTTGACATGATGAAACTCCAACATGTGTCAGAAACAATATTGCTTAATGGCATCCCACCTACCAGCAACAGAGTTCATTCATCTGTTAAAGAGTGCCTTGTGAACAACCAAATAACATGCCTAATATGCGGCCAATATCACTATAAAGAATTTACTAGGGCCATTGAAGAGAAGATGACCTTAAGAAGCATTTTTTGCAGAAAAGGATCTATGTGACCACTACATGGATGGTCACACTAGTGCATTGCATACACACAGATATACAATCCTTTAGACAACCTTTTAGGTTGCAAATGTGCTCATATGCCAGATATCACATTCTGGATTAATACTTGGTAACAGTCTGTGCATAGGCACATTTAAGAATGATGGAATGATACAATAATGGCCAACATACCTTCCCATCTAGAAGAGAATCATACAACATAAAACCCTTTTCCCTATAGTCTGTTGGTATATTGCTCAAGATTAACTCCTTTTCCTCCTTTGCAATCTGAGATCAAGAAACAAAAATAGAAAAAGAACCAAACACCAAAATTTTACCTAGCTGTATGCTATAGTTTAACTTGCATTTATAGCATCCTGGTATCATGTTTCACAGGATTATATATCTCTATATTTATATATATATAGACAGAGAGACAGAGAGAGTTGGCTAAAATCCTTTTAGGAGAATTTTGGGTAAAATTCCACCAACACAATTCTGATATTGGGGACTTTAAATTAAAAATCTAAACTGTTCACATTGATCTATGCTATTGAAAACATTTATAAATCAAATTTCACCATATTTTGAATTTTCACATAATGTATAGATGTCAATAAAATGGACTGTATTAGTGCATAATACTCAAAACAATGGTAAAATTAATCCACATGTATTTTACTAAGCCTGTATCATGATTCAAACATCAGATTTTCAACCCATCTCCACCATATATATTTCAATTATATTACATTTTATGCACCATAAGTTTTTTTTTCAGATTGATAAGTAAATTATTCATAAATTATACAAAATTATTTTTTTCTATTTTGGGTATAGATCAATGTGAATGGTTTGGATTTTCACTTTGAATTCCCTGATGTCAAAAATCAGTTGGTAGGATTTTTGCACAAGGATTTTGGCTCAACCATCTCTCTCTATGTATATATGTATATATTCATAAAATCTAGTATTTCAGTAGGTTAATTAAGGTTACCTTCTCTAGTAGGGAAGGTAATTTTTGGAACCATCTTCATTCAGAGAAAGACAAAAATCTCATCTAGCTTCACTATATTAGCGCCACTTGCCAATTGCAGTGGTCAATATTTGAACAAGGCTTTCTACCATTCTTGTGCAGCATGTAGCTTTAATTTTATTAGAACGTGTTGGTTACAGTCCTGTCAATATTGTGCCAAATAGTTTCAACCGACAGTAACTGATCTGTAATGGTGGTAGGGGATCAAGACAAGATTGAGAGAAGATCTCTACATCATAAAAGGCAGCAAAATCGCTAGGGTGACATGGTTAACTAATTTGAGTGTTTTTCACCAGAACAAATTATACATTAAAGAAATAGTTTGTTCAAATCCATGAGATATGCAATTAATTTTTGCCCATTTTAACAAGGAGCTATTTAGCTAGATGAGAAAAGAAGGCATGAATCCAATAGGATGTTGATACCTTGAGAGCTTTACTCACATCACCTTCCATCGCACCATAAGGTTTCCTCTGTGGGATTCTTAACAAATAAGATATGTCCTCAAGGGACTCCTGGAAGAAACGATCACAGGAAGATGCGTCAGTTGACAGTTTGTTTTTTAAGACAAACTGATTACATGCCACTTATGGAATATGCAGGACAAATTGCATTCACCTGGATCGCTTTCATGTTGGCATTGGCTGGAATGGCCCTCCTCAAAGCAAGTTCTCCTGTTCGAGGAACCTTGGTGTCGGGCGAATATAGCACAGCGTTTGCAGAAGAAGCAGACCAAGGCATCCGACCATAGAAAGAAAGCGGAAACGAGACTTGAACAAATATAAATAGTGCAGAGAATGCACTTGCAAGTCTATTCACTCCACGATCAAATGCTAAGAAATCTGATACTTGTGAGACATGAATTGGATCTGAAAATTCCTACAGAGAGTCAAGCAGGGGATAAGATAAACTCGGTCGGAGCAGAAAGAGAGGCAACGGAGAATGCGGATGGAATTGAACTGACCTGATGAGAGGAGGGGTTGTCGGCACGAATGATGAAGCGAGGAGGCATGGAGCATATAAGCCGATATGGTCGAAGAGGCCGCCTGCCCGCGATTTTAATGGATGGAAGACGATGACGACGAAGATGAGGAGGAGGAGGAGGAGGAGGAGGACGATGGGAGGAGACGCTGGCCGAGGCCAACTGGGACGCCATTATCTCCTCTGTCCCGGGCCGAATGATTGCCCACCGACCACCCATAGCGTCTCCTCCTCTTTTCTTTTACAAGCGTACCAATAGAACTGAGACACTTGGCCAATTTTGCCACCTCATCTCCAAATGCGCGCATTAGTTGTTAAAACTAGAGGCCTCAACGGGTCCAGAGCCCGTTGGACTCACAGACCCAACCCGTGAAGGATCCGTCCAATTAACCCAACAAATACGTCTCCTCAGATTGCAAATTTTTTTGACAGAATCTGTTGGGAATCCACCAGAGCTTGTCTAAAATGACCATGGCGGAGAAGAGCTGGTCCCCGATTCAAGTGCCGCCGTTGGAGGAGACGGATTGCTCGACGATGGCGACGCGGACGGAGGGGGTCCTTACTGAACTCGTAGGAGCACGAGAGGCCGGCAGATCCTATGCCGATGACGACCACGTCAGTGTCGACCTGAGTGATCTTGTTGGTCACGTAGCATCGAGTCATCTCGCAAGCGAGAATGGAATCCTTGATGGGCCTGAACTTGAAAGAGGTGATGTCAGAGTTGGAAGAGGTAAATGGGGAGATGGCAAGGTTTGAGAGTGGGAGTGGGGTCGGACTACGGAGAAACGGGAGGTGAGCGTCACGCCATGTAAAGAGTGGTCGAGGATGAGACGTGCTCTTGAGTTTCGATATCACGAACTCTTAATTTTTAGTATGTATTTATTATATAATATTAGATATTATAATTAAAGTAAAATTTAAATTTAATAAATACTTATAAATATTTTAGTAATATATAATGTTTAAGTGACGTATAGTGTTGATGTTAAAATAGAAATAAATAAAGAGTGTGTCGACTCTCGTATATAGTTTTTTTAGTATTTTTCGATAATCTCTCATGGTGATTACTCGTGGTATTTTGTTGGAAATTCTCTTGTTATCTCCATGGACGCAACTCAATTTTGGATAAATTACGTATATTGTTGTATTTTTTTTACTATTTTTCTTTCATCTTACATTATTTTTCGTTTCTTGTGTTATTTGAAAAATAAAATGATTTGTGAACATTCCGCTGTGAATCCTAATAATTGATATTAGAATTTAGAAGTAAACAACCAAAATGATAAAATCTTTACTTAAGGTGGAGAAATTTGACGATAAAATAAATTTTATCTTATGACAAAAGAAGATAAATGTAGTTCTTATTTATCAAAACCTATAAAAAAATGTTAGAGGGTAAAGAAAAGAAGTCGGCCAAAACAAATGATGAAAATTGTGAAAAGATATATCAAAAGATATTAAATTTAATTATTCTAAGTCTGACTAATAAGATTTTGTACAATGTCATTGACGGAAAAATAATGATGGGTATTTGGGCAAAACTTGAGAAGTTGTACATATCAAAAAATCTTACGAACAAATTCTACTTAAAAGAATAGTTATACGGATTGCGTATGAGCAAAAGTACAACTATGTTATATCATTTGAATATCTTCAATAAGATTATTAATGATTTGCTGAAAGTTGATATGAAGTTTGAAATGGATGATAAAACACTGATTCTCTTAATGTTTCTTCTTACTCTGTATGATCATATTATGACCATAATTTTTTATAGTAAAAAAACTCTTAAAATGGAGGAGGTGATAGTTAGCCTTTTTTCTAATGCGAATAGGGAAAACTCCAATATCGATATTGAGATTGATAAAAGATTGGTGGCTCACAAAAGAGAAAGATCGAGAAGATATGAATAAGACAAACAATGGTACGAATCAAAAATGAAGGTGAATGTACAATATTATTCGTGTAAGAAGTATGACTACATCATGTAGTTTTGTCTAGATAATGAAAAGATAAAGTCTTCAAATATGACGACAGTAATAGCGGATGATACTTTTAAGAATATTGCGGATAAAGACATTTTTACAATATTCACAGAAATCGGTACTTTTGATGAGTAAATTTTAAATTATGGTAGTTCTTACCATATTTACAACATCAATTTTACATATTTTAGAATTGAAATCGAATTTTTGTTTTTAAAAAATTGAGGTTGGAACCATACTTATTTGAGTTAAGAATCGACTTTTCGGTTTTGGTTCTAAATTGGTTCTTAAATTGAGATACTGATTTTTAAATTATTTATTTTAAAATATTTTATTTTACATTAAAATTATATAAAAATTTAATTTTAAATTCCCTAACATACAATTTACCCAAAATATTATATTATTTATTATAATCCTATTTTAAATATATTAATACACACATAACATAAAAAATATATTTTAAAATTTTATATTATATTATATATATAATAATCAATACAGTTTTGATATATTAATTTTTTACAAAATATAAAATCGAAATTAGAATTAAATTTTTTTATTTAGAATCAATTTATTTTGAAAACTGATTTTTAAAAATAATTTTCAACTAATACGGTTTATTATACTAGTTTTTTTTTTTTTTTTTTTTTTTGCCCACCCAAGTTCGTCTGCAGGTGGAAGCTCATCTCACAATAAACATAGACAGGAACACGGAGAGCACCTGCTGCTGGCGGTGGAACGGGGAGAACCAGAGTCCTGGCCCAAGCCTCCTCCGACTCCCAACTCCATGGCCGAGCTCGTCGACTTCACGAGCCACGCCGACGTGAACGGTAGTCCGGAGCACTTCGTGATATTCATGGAGGTGAAGGGAGCAGCGAGAGACGAGGCGTTGAGGCGGGCTGCACCGAAATGGACGGTGCCTTAGCGGACTATGGGTACGCGGTGTCCAGGAGGACCAACTACATCGGACCGCTCGAGCTTTGAGTCATGCAGCGGGGGACGTTCCGTAAGATACTGGAGTACTACTAGATGGGGAATAGGTCGACCATGAGCCAATTTAAGACCGCGAGGTGCACCACCAACCACGTCCTTCTCGCCATCCTGCGCAAGCACCATCAAACCCTTCTGGAGCACCGCATATATGCCTTAATCTTTGAACTTAACAAGCCAGCCGGCCGCTTGACCAATGAGCTTTACCCTTTTTCTTTTCTTTTTCTTTTTATTTTTTTCTTTGGATGGATGCGTCGTGGGCTGTCATTTGTTTTATGTTTAGAAAGATGCTAATATTAATCCGATATTATAATGTATCGCCGCTATTTCAGTAATATGCCCCAGATTTTGATTTAGAAGGGTGACTCAACAATTTGAGGGCGTGCTGGAGTAGGAGCACACGAACAAGGAACAGCCAAGTGCCCTTATCGGAGCTATCATCACAGATTTTATTAGGGTTTAAACTTGCATTTGGTCCTACCGACCAATTTCTATCCCACCGTCTTCCTTTCGGTCCTCAAACCACGATGGCGTTGGCTGTGAGCCAGGCTCCTCCTGAGGTAGATGCTGCTCCTATGTTCGCATTGGGTTTTCCTGCGGGTCCCTCCAGGAGATTCAATAGGTCATCACGTCGCTCGATGATCCACTGCAACCATCTTTCGTTTCAACGCCAAATTCTCCATTGATAGCTTCTCTCTCTTCTTTACATTTGGGGCCGTTTAGAACATATTAAAGTCAAGATCAAGGTTAAAGAAAGAGGTAAAGTGTAAAACGCTAATGCGATCAAGTAAATCCTATTTGATTACTGATCTGGCTAACAGATGGTTAAAATTTTTTATGAATAAAAATACCCTCCGGTGTCGGCACGGTGCACACAGCACTGTTCATCTTTTTCGCGCTTAAACGACGTCGCCCGCGGAGCCCGCGCGTGGAGCTCGCTGGCCGAGCTCGCACGCGGAGCTCGCAGGCCGAGCTCGCGCGCGGAGAAAATGAACAATGCTATTCCCTGATCTGAGCCGTTGGATCGAGATCCGACGGTTCAAATCAAGTGAAAATATTTTAATCAAAATCTTATTAAAATTTAAATAAATAAAATAATATTAGTGCGATCAAATTTTTGATATTTGAAAGATAATTTGATCAGGACGGGATCAACCTAGCCTTGACCCCGTTCCAAACGACCCCCTGGGGCTTCCGACAATTAAAAAAAAGCTCTGTTACCTCGTATTATCTAACTTGCAAATTTGCCCCAAAAAAAAGTCAGATGCAAGGACATATAATGGAATGCTGGCGACCTGTTCAACAACACTTGAACAATAACATATGAACAACTACAGGTTTGTGTCAATCACAAAAACAAAATTATCTCTCAATTATCACTGTTAATCACATTTTGACAGGGCAGTCACAGCTGATTCATCAACCGAACTCTCACCATTTAAATTCAAACGATATACAAATAATAACAATGATCAGTCCTCCATGATGGTAGCTAAGATCTTCTATCTTTGCCAAACTAAACTGTTAAACGGAGCTCAATACTGAAAAAATACCCTGCCAACAAACAGAAAACTGTGCAGATTATGCGAGATATATTCACACATGTAACTGGTTAGTTGCCTTCACACATGTAAGCCACCCCTGTGCATCTCAATCCTGTTTAAAAACCATATCCATAAATATCACACCACAGAAAGATCTTTACAAGGAAAATCAAACAGCAATTCAGAGCATCTTCTAGAATACCTTAGGAAGCTTCTATGTGACAAAAATTTTGAGGAGTCCAGTGGAAAGGAATGTTCTTCAACCTGTTAGTCAGCAACTCAAGCAATAACTGTGGAAAAGAATGAAGGTCAAACAGCAAATAGGTATTTCAAATCTTCCACTGTGAGGCGTGTCTGCCGACTTCCTGACTCTTCACCAAATGCAGAGGCAACCATTTCTCTCTTTTTCTCCTACGAACAAGTTGTTGAGAAGAGTCAGCAATAAACAAGATAAATTTAACAAGCTTTACAAAGTATCCACATCAAGATACATATTGATAATTGCATGTCCACAATCAGAAAGATACGAGGAAGGTATATAATCCAGAGACAAACCTAATTTGCAGGTCAGACAAGATTGATATCAACAAAACCAGTGATTCATGGAACATATTACAAAAAGAAGAGAAACATAGCAGTTCATGGACCATCTTCTTCTATCACATTGATCCATTAACGTTTATGCTTATTATCATTGTCATTATTTTGGTACAACTAAGGTTTAAGTTGTTCAAGAAAGAAGTAAAATCTAGCTCTAATCCATTTGGTCATGGGCCAAGCACAACCCACTTGAATCATGCTTATGTCCATCCATCAAGTGAGGATGACCTACCACCCGTTCCCATATGCAGCAACAACCTTCTTTTGAAGAAATGGGGTCACTAACAACTTATCCATACAACATACATCCATTGACAATCATTCACCAGATAACCAACGTGATTGCTAAATTTTACTTGCGGTGTACTCTAATCTAGCATTACAAAAGAACAACCAAAATAGTACCTGGAGAGCCAAAATGCGATCCTCAACTGTGTTTTCCACAGTTAGTCGAGAAACTGTAACAGGACGAGTCTGGCCAATCCGATGTGCTCTATCAATAGCTTGGTCTTCTGTTGTAGGATTCCACCATAAATCCAGAAGAAGTACATGACAAGCTGCTACCATATTCAGTCCAAGACTGGCAGCTTTCAAAGACATTATCATGACAGTAACCTGACAAAGTAGTTTTGGAATGCACAACAAAAAGATAACTCACTGGTTAGTTGCAAAAAAATCTAGATGCAACATATGCACACCAAAAAGAATAAATAAATAAATACAAATAATAGCTTGCAGGTTTGAAGGCTTCTCAGACGCACTTCTGGACGGTTGTTAAAATCTTTAACTGCTTTCTCCCTAGCAGCAACAGACATTGTCCCATCAAGTCTTCTGAATTGAATACAGGACTCTCTAAGTGGAACTTCCAGCAAATCCAACATTCTTGTCCATTGAGAGAAAACAATAGCCTTCTCTGTTACGTGTGAGTTCAAATCATTGTTTAACTCTGCAATTTTTGTGTCGCTTGCACCCAAAGAACTTCTCACTGTAACCACGCTGCATCCACTTTTCAAGTCACTGCTGGAATTCATAGGAATATTTCGAGAAGAATTTTGGTGTCTAGCCAGAGATTGCAGAATTTCAAGGGCGGCTCTAATTTTTGATGAATTTGAGGACAAACTTTCATCAATTTGCATAGGAGGATTTATTACTTCACATCCAGAACCATTATCCAAAAGTTCATTACTCACCGAACCAGAAAGGGAACTTTTTAAAGCGCCTCTAGAAAATACCAAGGCCAGATTGAGTTGCCTTTTGCAGCCGGCAAAGGGGCAGACATGGTCATCCCCCGTAAGACGCTCTGAAATGCATTGATTGCAAAAAACATGCCCACAGATGGCAACAACAGCATCCTCAGGTGGGTCCTGGACAATCGAAACAGAGGGACATGCAGACATGAACAGTGGTTAATAGCACACAGTAAAACCATGTTTCAGATAAATATCAAGAGTAAGAAAGTGTCTTAAATACATTATTGAGAATGATTAAGACTTCAAAAAACTATAGGAATAAAAAGAAAAACTATGGTAAAAGAAAGAACAGAATGTATTTTGCACTACTCCCACCTACATAAGAATATGGCTTATGCTAATCTACACCACCTAATATGATTAGAAAGAAAAAACAATCTTTTGACATTGGTTTATAAACTGATTGAAAATTCTTAAAAGAGTAAACTCCCTCCAAAATACACCAATTTCAGAGTATAGCTGGCAAGTAAAATACCATTAAAGAGTACGAAGAAATTCTCATCTCATTATGGCATGACCAACAGGCAAATAACTATTAACAGATGGCGTTTTGTCCTCAGGGATTGTAAGCAGTGCACATAAACTTATCGGAAGACAATTCCCAATCTAGAAAAAACACAGTTTTTTTACATAATAAAATCCATATCAGAATCCTTCCAATGAGCGATTAGCCTCCCATAGTATAAGCAAGCAAGCACTATAGCAGCATACCAATAGATGTAAAAGACAAATACCATACTAACATGGAAACAGAAGATGCATACCTTACAGATTGAACAAATAGCTAGGCAAGCTTCCAAACAAGTAAGAAGTTCTACTTGCTTATCCCTAGGCAGTTTCCTTGCCATCTCTGTAGAGTTCCTTCCAATAGAGTTGGAATCGTGCCCCTTGATCAGAAGTGGGTGATCACAAGCCTGCCGAAGCCGCAAAAGCATCAACAAAATGTTGACATAATTTTGTTTGACAGTTCCAGCAGCTGCATATTCCTGATAAGGAAAAAAAAAATCAATCCCAAACGAAGTAATAGCAATGAGAACAAAAACTCACTCTGAAGAAAGATAACCACTAAATTAGACGTATATCGCAAAAACCAAGAATATTACTGCTACCAGTTATATTCTAAAGAAGGACGACTGAAAAAACGCTATGTCTTAACTTGCTTAGAAGAGAAACATGGATACTTTACACATGTATTCTGCTTCAACTTATTAGACTAACAGTTCATAATATTTACAAATTTGGCTTGAGATCATTAATTAAAGCCACCAACTCAAAGAAGCCATGAGAAACACTAAGCTACATAAATACCAATACAGTTGCCAGCTGAGAGGACCCTACCTTGAATTGTTCCTGTGATTCAGCTTCCAGTGTAGCATAAAAAGAGCGCTCTTCTTTTGAGAAATCCACCTTTTTAAGTGTTACCGTCTTTGGTGGTAATGTAATTATTGGCTTTCCATCAATAAGTGTGCCTGGAGGAAGAAAATTACCAGTCATGAAACACAAGTTTTATTAGGAACAAACCAACAAGGACAACTTATAGTAGCACTGGTAACATCAACGCCATCCAATAATGTACCCAAAATGGAAGAGAGATGCAAAATGGCAAGTATCACATTAACGCATGTAACAAAAAAATGGCCTCTAAAGGCTGGCATGTTTTTACACCAAAAGACATATTAAATCCAATATAGACTGATATTGATTGCCCAGGAACTTAAGAACACAAAAAGATGATAACTAAGATAATCATTTTGTTGGGGCAAACTGAAGGACAGGAAATCTACACTAGGTACCTAATATACTAAAACAAAGTCTATAAACACATTTATGGTCGCAAAAATGTCTCCATTAGTGCTCATTCTAGTAGAATGCAACTCTAGTAACATATATGCAACTGAAGATAAACAACCACAAGCTCACAGAATTGAACTTACATCAAAGTAACAATCCTAGACATGATTAAATACTAAAATAATTTTAAAAAAGTGCAACTTATGAATTGTTGGAGTAGAAATGTTAAAGGAAGCCTTAAAAAACCATAGAAAACAGGGAACCTCAAACAAGAGGTATTTGTCGTGGAGCAATAGTAATTACAAAGAAATAAAAAAATAATAATAACACAATTCCATCTCTTAGGGATCCTTCAAGCAAGTATTGTATTATCCTTAATGAGCTATGAGAAATGATGATAAAATAAAAATGTTGCGAACTCAAAACATGGGTGTAAGGGATGGGACTATCAGAATGATGAAATGGACAAGAGCATGCAGGCATCCTGTGGCCATAAGATAAATTCAAAAGTTATTGCAAACCTGATTAGATGGTAGCCTAATCCAACTATGAACTAGATTTTCATATTTCACTGAGAGAAAAGAGAATGAAAAATTAGGTTCTTAGAACTGAAATTGAAAGACAAGGATAGCAACCAACAGTGTAGCACAGACTAACATCTTTGACACGTTATAATACAATGAAAAAAGAAACTATTTATTAAAAAATTATGATATGGAAATAATAATTATAGGGATTTCTAATTTGAAAATATAAGAAAATTTGAGTACCAACATATTGCTTGGAATATTGAAATTTTAGTTCTTAAGTAGATAGCACTAAATAGTGTCAGCACTCAAAAAATCCAACCAGCCGAGAAATTCAAAGTACAAAACATATAGAGAAATGAGTAGATATTTGAATCAACAGAAGTAATGTCCACAAGGTCTTAGATATTTTCCTACAATCATAGCTGAAATTTTGATAAATTGGGTTCCATACAAGCCGAACTGTTAACTGGAGTGGCGCTCAACTGACTATTGGAGGTTTGATAGATCAAAGATTTTGAAGCAGAATATTTTCAGAGTGCATACAAAAAAAAAAAAAAACTCATGTTATTCACAAACTGCCCCAAGAGATGCATTTTCATTTGGAATAACACAAAAAGAATTATTCATATTGAATCAGAGGTTTCAAACACTAATTTTGGAGTAATCATGATGAGAACTTCCATATCGCAGCAACAGAGATTGTTCAAATCCCAATAATCAGGATGCAAGGATGAAGTGATAACAGAATTAAAAAAATATGTATAATGTTACCAGACATGTGCAAAGGAAAATAGAAGGAGATCAAGTTAACAAAAGAATAATTGCAAGCTGATAAATTAAACAATGGGGGATTTCAGTTAAAGTAGGAGATATTGTTCAATCATCTAAAATTTCAAAAACAAAGTAAAATAAATTCTAAACATGGAAAATTTCAAAAACATGGAAAATTTCAAAAACAGTTATTGTGAGATTCATAAAATATGCCACCTTTTGTGCGACGTAACATTATTGTCTTCAAAACAACCTGAAGCTTTTTGTAGCCAGTATTCGGATCTTTGCTTATTGGCACCTTTATTGTCTTACAAAATGAGCTGTAAACAGCATATGGATCAAATCTGAGAAATCTGAAATAACTATAGAGATCATCCACCGCATTCTGAATGGGGGTCCCTGACAAGCACCATCTTCTTTTAGCACGCAGACCCCAACATGCACGGGCAACTTGTGTCCTATGATTTTTAATGCTCTGAGCCTCATCCAATATGACCCTAAACCACCAAACTCTAGCAAGAGGACGAGCAGCAGAATCAAGAAATGCACTATCCAGTCTATTCCCATCTTTTTTCAGATTAGAACTAGAAGTGAACTTCCTCTTCCTAGCATTAAGCAGCTCAGCAGATGGATCCACATTAGTCCCTTTCTCCTCATCATCTTTATCAACATGTGGTTGTTTCGGGACCTCCATGCTCACAATAGCATATGTTGTTAGTACAACATCATACTTGGCAAGTTCATTTGGATCCTTTGTTCGATTACTTCCATGATACACTAGGAATGATAGGTTGGCTTTGCTACTAACTTTGTTTTGCAGTTCCTCAGCCCACTGCCGAAGAACACTAGTAGGGCAAACTACCAGTGTTCCAGCTGAAGGTCTGCCTTTTACCATGACAGAGTCCTCCATATAATTTGTGGTGTTGGCCATCTCTAGGCTAGTCTTCCAAGGGTGTTGTCCCACAGTCAACTCAGAAATCTCATCCTCATCATCTTCATCTAGGACTAATGCTTGAAAATTATCTTTCTTCTCTGTCAAAGAGGATGATATCTGTGATATAGGTCTCTCTGTAAGGATAAGTGCTATTGTAGATACAGTTTTACCCAAGCCCTGTAAGATGGAAAGACAAACAATCAAGCTACGATAGCTTACCTTTGATAATGATGAACATATATAAATGATCAATCTAACCTGATCATCTGCAAGAATTCCCCCAGAACAGTGTGGGCTAGTAGTCTCCTTTTGCACCATCCATGACAAAGCTATTCTCTGTCCAGAAAAGCAACTCTAGTCAAATATCAAGGCACATATAATATGAAAATAGTTACTAATCCATGAATAGAACTCAGCTGCTACCTGGTGTCTCAACAAGGGAACAGTTAGTACACCATCTGGTGGATTAGCTTCCGATTTTGGCTGAGATAAATCCTGCGACGAAAAAAATGAAATAGTTAGGTCATAGCTCTACATTAGAAATTTATTATTGGAGATGCAAATATCATAATGTAGAAAACATCAACTTAAAAAAAAAAAAAATGAGCAAAGTATAATGTTAAGTATAGGAGCTTTAGGAATTGTGCAATTCTAGAACAAAATTAAGAACCTATGCAACACTAGAGAAAATACTAAATTCCTGACATCCAATAATAACATAGTCAAGGAAGAACTGCAAAAACTACACCAATTTTTTAAACCTTTCTTTATTTCACAATAAAAAAATAGAAATAGCGGGTTACAAAAGTTGATCCATAACAATGTCAGCAATAAGGTCACACGTGGTTTTAGATAAGCTTACTGCACAAATCAACAAAAACAAAATGCCTAAGGCTACATAGGATGCATCCATCACATTACAATAATAATAAGTGCTATTAGTTAGTTTTTAGTATATTAATACCCACCGTTGTTGTCAACCATATAAAATCTTATGACAAGTTTGTACATACCTACTAGTGAGTTTTATATCCTAATTCAAAGTAATGAAACATTCTTTTTCATGCTACCAATATCCCAATAAATTTTCTTGGTTTTTATATACCAATGCAAATAGCACCTTCTAAAACATCAATTTTATCTTCATAAAATTCAAAATAGAGTTGTTTACCAAAACGAAAGACAAGCCAACATGATACAAAAGAGCTTGTTAAATTAAGCATAGAAAACCAAAAAACTCTGAAATATGCAATAGTCCAAAATAAATACTAGTTAAAAAATCAAAATTAAGATTGTATAACCTGCAGTGCAATACGATAAGTAAGCCTCTCATCATCTACTGAAAGTCGCACATATCCTGATCCAGACAAATAAGGGTCACCAGGTCTAAGTTGATGGGCCATTGGATGCAGATTTATCTGAGCAATTGGAGGAACTGGATAGCCAAAACCTCTAATATCATCAAGAATACACACATCATCATCATCATTGTCATTTTCATTGTCTACAATAAAACTGCTTCTTGAGCAATTCTTCGGCACATAATCTTTACTATTTTTAGGAATACCATATTGATTGTAGAAAGAAGTTGGCATCAGCTTTTCTGCTTCATCCTTTGTACAAATTTTTTGTTTATTACTTGAAATAATCGACTCATGACAAATCAATTGTCTTGATGCATTACTATCAGACTTGTAGATTCTCTCATAGTTAAAGCTTCCATGATAAGGTATTGGTGAAGAATCTGTACTAGATTCACTCTTCATAGAAACATCCTGACAAAGATTAAGCTCTCCATATAGCATATCAGGCACAGATGATTTTGCAGCAGTGACAGAAACTTGCTTAGAAGCATGAAGGAATTGTTCAAGAGTGTCAAGCTGTATATCACTGTTTCTGTATAGATTTTGTGACGGAAGCAGTTGTTTCGCAGTTTCAAACTCTGTGCCAATCATCAATTCCTTTTCACCCAACATAAATGGATCAAAAAGGTGAACAGATAAGGTCTCCTGTGATGCATTATCAGCATCTTCGATAAGATTTCCAGAAAGTGCTAGATAGTTGTCTCTAGCATCACATCCGCTTTCATTTTGGCAGTCAGAATGAGAATTTGTCTGCTGATTATCTTCCCCTTCTTGCCTCACAGAAACAGATGAAACTACATCTAGATTAAACTTGGATTCTCCAAGCCTCATGTAGGATAAAGTTTCACCACCCATCGGCTGATTATCTCCTTCTTTGGTGCTAGTCAGATGATAATTGAATAAAGGATCTGCATTTTGTGAATGAATGCTACCACCTACAGTACCTTCAGAAGTTCCACCGCAAGTTTGTGTTTCATCCTGCAACTGTTTAACATCCAATTCGGTTGCCACTAAATCAGGAAAGGAGCCTCTATCTGAATCCATAAGAACAGAGTCCTTCTCTGACTCTAATCCTTCAAATGAATAATCTAGCGGATTGGAGAACGTATTGTTAATGTCGGTAAGTTGGGAAGTGTACTGCTTCATGTTGTAATTTGGCAAGGATGAAAATGAATGAGTGGAGTCAAAAGAACTTCCGTGAACATCAGAAGAAAAAACTATTTCCTGTTCGTCCTTGCAGTCAGCCAAGTCCCACTGATAAGATCCCGCTTCCCTAAAACCCTCTGTAACTGGGATAGGCTCTTGTTTAGCCACATACAAATAATGAGAAGGAAAAGCTAGCTATTAGCTTAGTCTGATTGCATAAAAAACATCTAGTAATCAGCATAATCACATTTCATGCATAAAGAACCTCTAATTGGATTCCAAAGTATTACCAGGTTGAAGTTGTACGACATTTTCAGAATGAAACTGGTCTGGAGCTAGCATCCCTTCGTTGAAGACTCTATGGTTACCCTGTCAAATATCACGCATTCAGCAACTTGAGAGGAGACAACCGATATCAGAAAAAACAAAAAAGTTTTTCAGAATATAATCAACAGAATATTGCTGACTAGAGTATTATCAGAAATTAAAAAAAAAATTCGGAGTCTAGAAAAACGAAATTTATGTCACAAACCATCCTGTAGACGATATAATACAAATTCGTGAACAACCAAAAAAATCACACTCTATTTAGACCGAAGCCACAGAGAACTATGATATTAAGAATCAAAAATGGAGAAGATGGAAATCAGAATTACTGAAGAAGAAGAAGAAGAAGAAAAGAGAGAGAGAGAGAGAGAGAGGAGTAACCGAGGATTGGTCGTTGGATAAATCGGGCTTCTCATCGAGAATAGCGAAGAGGGTGTCGAGGCTTATGGTCATGTTATCGGGGCAATTGGAAAAATCGCCTGGATCCATATCGGGTAACATGGCGGAGTCGTCCATAGCGTCGGCCATCATCATCGTCGAATAGAATCGACGGCGGAAAGCGAAGGGAAAAAAGAACCCTAGATTCCTCCCATTATCGGAACAACTCCGGCGCGGCGGAAGAAGGAAGGAAATCCAAAATCGATTTGCTGAGGAAGAAAATAAGGTGAAGAAAGGGGAGAGCGGCGGCGATCGAAAGATTGGTCGACGGAGAGCGGCGAACGATAAAGGGAAGGAGGGTGATGTCCGCGGCGCGGTGGAGGAGAATGGGGAAAAGCGGAAACGGCTGTTTTGATTGATTCGGGCGTTGGCGCTGCTGCGCTACGATATCATCGTCAACATCATCGTCGAGTCCAGATTCCAGAGCGGAACCGACTCGAACACTAATTATATATATGTTTTTTTTTTAATTAATCTCTCAACGCGTTCCGACTCCGCTGGGGAACAAAAGGTCTCCGAATCGAAGAACCAAGAAGAGGAGGGTTCCTTCCCTCCGGGTTCCGGGCGCAGCTCATCATCCACGTGCAATGCACATAGGAGTGAAAATAACCTCCGTATGCAGTTTTTGTTCTGGAATTTATAAGGGTATATCACTGTGCCATACTCCCTTCCTCTTCTTCTCTTCGAAGAACAAAAAAAAAAGAGGAAAATGTGCGATATATTCTGATTTTGCTTTTTATTATTCGATGGAAATGACTTGGAATCATTTCATTTGATGTAAATACGTCAGGGGCCCACACATGCCTGACTATTGGGCCAGGGATTCCAGACATTCGGACATTGGGCTTCCCAACTGACCCAATGAGCTGCGCGATCACGAAATGACAGGAATCCAGAGATAGGGAGCCCAGCCCATTTGCCAAGTGACCCTTTCTTGGGCCAACGTCCCGATATGGATGGACACCATCACAGCTAGGGGTGAGCAAAAAAAATCAAAAAACCGGTTAACCGGACCGTACCGATTGAGAACTGTACCGGAAATCAGTTATCAGTGCAAACCGATACGGTTCCGGTTCTGAAATTTCACAGAACCGGTTTTCCGGTTCCGGTTCCGGTTATTCGTTCTCTGAAAAATCTGTTAACCGGAACCGTACCGGTTTTCCTTTTTATATATAAAACCCTAACCCTAACCCTAATTGCGCCGCCTCGCCCTCGCCTCGCCCCTTCGCTCGCAGCAACGCGCCGCTGCCGCCGTCTCGGTCTCGCCCTCGCCTCGACCCTGCACTCGCAGCAACGTGCCGACGTCGCCGCCTCGGCCTCGGCCTCGACCTCACCCTCGCCCTCAGCCTCGCCCTTGCCCTCGCATCGCCCCCGAGCTCGCAGCAACGCGCCGACGCCGCCTCGGTCTCGCCTTCGTCTCGCCCCCGAGCTCGCAGCAACGCGCCGACACCGCCTCGGCCTCGGCCTCGCCCTCGCCCTCACCCCCGAGCTCGCAACGACGCCGTCTCGCCTTTGCGCTCGCCCCCGCGCTCACAGCGACGCCGCCTCGCCCTCGCCGATCGTCGCGACACCGGAGATCCGGTTAACCAGTTTTAGAACCGGTTTATAACCGGTTTAGAACCGAAACCGGAAAACCGGTTCTTCATCCAAATCGGTACGGTTCCGGTTCTCAAATGAGCAAAACCGGTCCGATTAATCGGTTTTGTTCACCCCTAATCACAGCACCTGTGAACCCGGGGGCGGCAAGCTGTCCCGTAAAATGAACAAATCTGATAATATGGCCCCAAGTCTTCCAACAAAATAAACGAAAAAGCCATTTCAGCAGAAAATTGGCCAATTGCGCACATTTTCTGAAATCTGATTGTCCTGTGGGATTTGTGGGTTTATCGTACGAGGTTTTACCATCTGATGATAAACCAGATAGAACAAAAATAAAAAATAAAAAATAAAAAATTGTCCCACCGAAGCATAAACTGCATTAAAAATAGAGGAGGAAGCACATTGTGGTGGACAATTTATTCTTCTTTTAAATAAAATAGACGTGCACGGACGCAAGAATCCGTAAAATGGCGGGGGCAATTGCGCGGGAGAGGGCCTAATGCAATCCAAGAAGGATGACACGGAGGAAGGCGTAAAAGCATCGCTTTCTGGGATGGGGAGTGTCTAATTGTGCGTTCTGTATAATTTAAGCTCTTCCCAACAGCTGTGGCCAACAAATTGTTAATAATAACTATAATCATTTAACTAACGAGTGGCTTCTGTTCCCTTCGTTCCCAATTGATCTGCTCCTTTCTCCTTCTCTCTTTCTAATCGAGGATACAGAGCGTACATTGTTTAAATAATAATAAATAATTTAATATAATAAATTAACAACGATAAAATAATAATAAATAAATAAATAAGAGGAGTCCCCTGCCCTTTGATCGCGGAGGCGAAGATCAGCTCCATCGAAAGGCTCTTCTTTGGAAACAGAGAAAAGCAATCTTTCCTCTTCTTCACGTGGGATCCCAATACTACTAGTCCTACTCCCAACCCCAGCCCTCTCTCTCCTCTTCCTTTTCGTCCCCTCGCCACTCAAACACCTCAAGCAAACAACCAAGCTCAGAGTCCGATAGAGAAAGAGGAGGGTCTTGGTCTCCGAGGCCATCATCACATTTTGCCATTAGAGTTCCAAGGACGCCATCCATCTGTTTATTCTTCTACTACTCGTATCGTTAGCCAAGCAACAGCAGGAATGGGCGCCGCGAGAGGGCCGGCGATGGCGCCGCTGGAGTTGGTAAGGGGGGTCGAAGGGGAGAGGTGGCGCCACTTTGACAGCTCCGTCAACGCCGTCTCCTTTGGTTTCGTCGCCACCGCCATCCTCATTTCCATGTTCCTCGTCATGGCCATCTTCGAGCGCTTTCTCCGCCCGCCTCCCTCGCTCCTGCCCTCGCCCGCCGCCCGCAGGAGGGAATCTTCCTCCGACCTCGACCGGGGGGGCCTCGCCGGAAAGCTCGGCTACCCTTCTTCCCCCAAGGTATTATTCTTTTCCTTTTTTTATGACGTTTTTTTTTTCTTTTGCTTTATTCGAAACAAAAACGGATGCGGCAGATGTGATGCTTGTTGCTTTTTATCCTTGTTGCAATTTTGTTCACGAAATGAAATCTCCTAACACGCTCCTGTTTTTTTTTTTTTCTTCTGCTGGGTTTCGTGCGGTGGATTATTATCCTTTTGCTTTTTTCCTTGCCTCTCTCTCGGTTTATGTAATGTGGTGGTCGAATTCATTCCTCGATCAAGAAAAGATGCCAAATAGTGGCTTCTCCTTTGTCACATTGTACAGTTAAACTCTGCCGCTCGGCGTGATCTCCTCCAAATAAGCTGCTGTTTGTCACTTTACTTGGTTTGTGGTTGGATAGCTGCACCTTAGAACACCGAGATTTTGATATGTGGCCCTCCATAGTCCATTCATGACCGGTGGGACAACGCCGGTGGTTGCCTGTCCCAGACATGTTAGGCCTGCTTGTTATGCCGTTGAACCATTCAATGACCAACAACCCATATGCTCCTCATTGGCCTCATCCACGTCTCGCATGATGTTATGCTGAATGCACATCCTCATCTGTGTCCTGCTGCTCGATTTCCATTTGATGTTCCACAACATCCTGAAATCCACAAAGCAACTGTGTCAGCTTCTCATCAATATTTCTTTTTGGTTGTTAAGACTGGTTGCAAATGTGTGTATCCCCATACTGCATGTGTTCCCAGTTGAATTGATTTGGAGGTAACTATTTGAATTTATCCATTAGCTTGGAGTCCTTTCTTAGAAATGCAACATAAACAACTAGCAAAGAAGTGGCCTTTAGGTTGAGAAATTGTGGCTGACTAACCTTAGATCTTTGCATCATCAATCAGAAAAATATATCTTATGTAGTTATTGTCACACCATATGACCTAGATAGCATTCTATCTAAGTTTTTGGTTCATATTAAATAAGATAATCTGACTTCAATACACATTGAATCCTCACTTATCTGAAGTCAAAGTTTAGTTTGTCATGGACAATTTACTATATAATTCTTAGTTTCAGTGAGCACTGATGCCGATATGATGCATGTGAACTTTTCTTGTTAATATGAGATGCAATTGGCCTTTTTTTGAAAAAAAGGGCCCTGTTGACAATGGTCTGCTAATCATATGTTGTTGGGAAACCAATTGTCTTTAATGGTATCGTGTCCCATATCCTAAATCCCTGCAGTTTAATGGTTAGCTCTGAAATCCATCTGCTGTATGGTGTTACTCTCTCTCTCCAACAATAGCTCCTGTAATTTTTTGGTGAATGCAGATGTCTATCTACTCAAAAGGGGTTTCAGTGCTGATGCCTGGACACGATATTCCTACTTTCATTGCACACCCTGCTCCTGCACCATGCCCTCCCGAGCACATTTCGTGGCCATCTCATCGCCCAGTTTCATTCTGCAGCTCTACTTCAAATTCGAGTTAATGAGAGATCTCCCTAAATACAAAAGGCAGCAAAACAGTTGGTAACCCCATTTGACGGCCAAATATAAGGATACTAGAAATCTATGTATGTAGTCATCAAATGTCTGTCCTCAGGTTCTCGGTTTCCTCCAATCTAAATATTGTTGGCAGCATCATGGACATTGCTCGAATTTGTCTTGTAGCTCTATCAACCTTGCATTTGATGTTGTATGGTTGTGCTGCCCCTGCTCCCGTTGGGATGATCAGCGGTGTGGTGGCCTAGTGGACTTAGTTTTCTCTATTTTCTGCTGTCATTTCTGATGAGCATCGGATGTTATGAAACGGACTGGGCAGTGCATCCTTCTGCTTCGATATGTCTTTTTAGCGGGGGGGAAAAAAAAAAAAAGAAAAAGAAAGAAAACTAGCTTTATGCGTTTGGTTTAGTGAACTCAGGAATTGCTTTATTGGTCTGCAGAATGCATCGATAGATTTCAAAGCAGCCGGGGCCAATTGATGACGTGCCTCCTGATAAAATCCTCATGATGGTAAATAATAGAAAAGGCTGTAAAACGGCACCGACTTTTCAGGCGGGCTCGGGAACACGGAGCTGAAGAGCATAAGAAGACAAATCCGTTTATCATAGCTCTTTTGCTTCCACGCATTTCCGGGATTCGATTCTTGCCTCTTTTACCCTCTTTTTTTTTTTTTTCCTTATTTATTATTTATTTATGCATCATTCCGAAAGTCCTGGTAAAGGCTGCCTTCCCCTCAGCCTTATCCTGCTTTGCCTTTTGCTTTCTGTTCATCCTTCATCTCAAAAAGAAAAAAAAAACATATACCTTTTAATTTAGTTTATTCTCTATGGTTTGCTTTTCTAAAACAGTTATCTACAGTGGATGATTATTTACCGTAAGGTGTTTCATTGGAATTTTATAGGCTACAGAGCTAGCAACTGAAAACAATATTGTTTTTAACAAGAAAATTAAAAATTAAGCGAAATTTGAGATAATTTTGCTTGTAAAGGAGTCCAATGTGATGGATAGAAAAAGGCGGATTTTTAAATTGAAACGGCAAAAACAATTGACGCGAGATTAGCAGTTAAACAAAGAGGACCACATTGCATTCATAACAAGTCAACATAGATGGCATCATTCCAGGTGTTAGTAGTAGTAGTAGTAGGGTCGATCCCAGGGGCCGGCCAGCACCGCATCGCCGCTCTAGTGAAATCGAAATCTCTCTCTCTCTCTCTCTCATTCCCGGCAAAAGAGAACAAAAGGGAGCAACTCATTGTCCCTAATATTCAATATCCATTCGCTCTGTTGCCTGGAAATCGAAAAGCCAAACCAAGGAGAGAGAGCGTCTCGCCGGAAGGACACTTCTGCTGCTACTGGAAGACAATGCATCTTACAAACACTTACTCTGAGTGAGTGCTGATCCCGACTCCATTTTTTTCCTTTATTTTAGCAAGGGTCAGAGGAATATGAAGCACTCCAAGGAGACCAACGGGTTGTCCAGCGACTCCTTCCCCTCCATGCTCCCTCCTCCTCCTCCTCCTGCACCAAAATAAGCTTCTTCCATCCCCATCCCCATCCCCGTTCTCGCTGGCGCTGGCACGCGTCGCGTCGCCACCGCCCCCCTCCCTCTTGGCGCGGACAAGCTCCGCCGCTGCCTTTGCTCCGCCGCCGGCGATACGGACCTCCTTCTCGATCTGTCCCTTCCCATCGGAACTTTGCATCTCCGTAGCCCTGATAAAGCCTCCCGAGCTGACATGGTCCTCCCAACCGTCCCGCCAGCCCTCGTCGCTGGGGACGGAAACGATCTCCCCCCCATGGATCCGTCTCTCTTGCAGGAAAGCTCCCCGGAGAAGGACCGCTTCTTCTGGGGCTTTGCCGGAGAGCGAGATCTCGCTCCTTCCTTCACGCCGGCATAGACCACCTCGCCTCTTCTCTTCTCGGCGGCGGGCGTTGTTGCGGAGACGGAGAAAGTCTCGCAGGCGCTAACGATTTTGGACGGATCCTCCGACGATCTGTCGTCGCATGCGTTGATGAAACGCAGATCGGCATCCCTCTTGCCGATACGGGGCCGCAGGTCGTCTCTAACCCTGGGCCTGCTTTTGGTCTTAGGCGCCTCGGACACTGAGAGTACCTCCTTGACCATCTCCTCCTCCGGCTCCGGAGGCGGATCTCGGCAGCGGGCTCCGGTGGATGCGGGCGGCTTCTCTCCTCCCAAGGAGGGGACAAGCTTGTCTGTGCTGAAGCAGCAGCCCATCCTCCGCTACGTCGGCATTACTCTGAATGTGGGTGCGAGTCCCCGAAGCTCCAAGCTAAGAAAGCCGGTTGACTCGGGGACTAGAGAAGATAATGGAGAGGTGGTGGTCTGGTCGAGAAAGTAATTGATATATATTCTACTCGAGTATTCACGTTCTATCTAGATCCACTCCGCTTCCGTCTCCTACCGCCTCATTCGTCTACGTCATCCCCTCCTTCCCTCATCTTACTTGTCTGCTATTATCAGACTTCGCCTTGGGCCTGTCCCCTTCGCCGTCTCCACCTCCTGGTTTTTAGTATTTCTCGTTTGTTATTATTTTTTTTTCGTTTTTTTTTTTTTCCCATCCCGAACAAAAAAAGCCATCTGACCTGATAACGGCGCTTTAATTAGATTAAATTAACAACATGTAAATAGCTTTGGCATTTGACCGAACAATGCATGTTCTTCTTGGCGGCATCACGTGAACGAATGGATCGGAATCGTGTCGAAACTCGAAAGCTAACATTCAACGCTTGCTGATCATTTTAATTTCATTTCATTTATCAGAAACGAGCTTGTCTGAGAGATCACGAAAACGAGGCCAGCAATATAACGTCATTCCTCGTTCTCAAAAAAACGTAACGTGGTTTCAGACGATTAATTAACTTTGCTTGCTCCGGACAGCGAGAAAATACACGACAGACGGCCCCGTTACATCATTGAAATTGAATTGATTGGCGCTTTTATCCCACTTTTTTCTCCAAAAAGAAAAAAGAAAAAACCTGCCGATTTTTTTCTCGAAGGTTCCATTTAATTTAAAATAATCTCGATTTTAATTAAACTATATAATTTTAATTTTAACTTATTACTAGATAAAAAAATTATTTTAAAATGAGAATATTTCGTTTTTTCAGTCTCAACCCACGCAGGCCTGAGCTACCTCGCAGTAAAAAGTTGAGCGGCAAAAGCATTCACTCTAGCGATTGCCAAACTGGATCCTGTAGCAGCAGCGGGACAATGAAAATGGTGGAGGATTTAATGACATCGATGCCATGTCATATAAATAATGACCAAACATGTCCGAGTGGTAGAGAATGAGACAGGAGCAAAAACATGGAAACCACTTTATCATTGAAATGAATGATTATCGTGATAAAAGAAATATTTATCTATAATTCTCATGATTTATTTTATTTATTAAATTTTTTTCGCTATTTCAGTGTTTATTTATATTATTGTCATTTTCAAATTTATTATATACAACTCCCAAATTATTATTTAATAATTTTTTTTAAAAAAAAATTCACTTTTACTCTTTATAATTTTAAAATATTTAAGGGATCTATTATATTTTAAAAATAATAAAATTTATATTTATTTATAAATAAAAAAATTCAAACAGTCTATTTATAAATGTACAAATATTAAACTTGTAATTCAAAATTTTAAATTTTAAATCTTTCAATATTATAAATTTTTTTTAGAAAATTGATAAATTTTGAATTTTTTTATAACTAAAAATATTTGAGAGGTCTATTTATAAATATACAAATATTAAACTTTAATTTTAAATTTTAAATTTTAAAACATTCAATATTGTAAAATTTTTATTAAAAAAAGATAAAATTTGGACTTATTTATAAAAAAATATTAAAGAGATCTATTTATAAATATATAAATATTAAACTTGTAACTTAAAATTTTATGGAGGGTTTATTTGTAAAAAGTTTAAACATTTAAGTCCTTTTTTGTAAATTTTTATTTAAAAAATATTAAAATTTGGATTTATTTATAAATAAAAATATTTGAAAGGTATATTTATAAATATATAATTATGTAAATTATAATTTAAATTTTAATTAAGAATTTATTTGTAAATATTTGAGAGAAAAAGTAGATGACGAGAAATTAAAAATTTTAAAGGATTTAATTGTAAAATTATAAAGAGTAAAAGTAAATTTTTTTAAAAAATATTGATTATAAATAATAAATATGAAATTATAAAAAAATTTAGTTAATAAAACAAACCTTGAGATGTTATAACTTATAAGTAAATATCTATAAAAAAAAATGTCTTTCCGGAAATGGGAAGAGAGTTTATCACTCCGCTCTCGTTTATAATGCCTCGTTTGACCGGACACAATCTTGCTTTGAGTGTCAAAAGAAAGATAATTAACTAATCAACAAACACTGCATGTCCGTCAAGGCAAAAACTATAATATCAAAATCAAGAGTCGGAGATTGCGGTATTACATTAGCCAAATTTCCCTTTTTTTTAC
The DNA here is from genome assembly GCA_005019695.1 of Trichopus zeylanicus subsp. travancoricus. Classification (NCBI taxonomy): domain Eukaryota; kingdom Viridiplantae; phylum Streptophyta; class Magnoliopsida; order Dioscoreales; family Dioscoreaceae; genus Trichopus; species Trichopus zeylanicus. Next base: position 460,023 of record RXID01022298.1, on the reverse strand, counting down.
TAATTATTACGGGGGAAAAGTTCCGCTTCCTTTGGTTGTTTTATTGTCGAGCTCGAGTAATGGATATATTTGCTACCAATAAAAAAAAAAAAAAACGGAGATACATCACGTGACTTTTGGGCCATACGGGCCAAGTGAAATCGTTTGTGATTGAGACATACTTTGTGACTGATCGGTTGAAGCACAGTATTTTACAGTTTTTACATATCTAGTAACAGTAATTTTTAGCGTTTTTACATATAAAACCCTGTATTCTTCTGTATTTCCGGCAAGTTAAAGACAAAGATAGACGACCATAGGGAGAAGTTTACATGCAAAATCCGTTTCAAAACAATCAGGTCCGGCTCGGCCCAATTTCGTCCCATTTATTTAGCCACCATTTCACTCGCACGCCCGATCGGAGAATCCAATGTCGTCGTCCTCCTCCTCCGCCTCCATCGTCCCCTGCGACGACCTCCTCGCCGCCCTCCAGCACCTCATCTCCGCCTCAAGCTCCTCTCCTCTCTCCATCCCCTCCCCTCCCCTCCTCCTTCTTCCCCGGCTATCCCATCTTCCTTCTCTTCTCCTCCTCCTTCTACCACCTCCTCCGCCGCCGCTATGTTCCCCTCCATTCCCATCCCCTCCCTTCCACCCCTATCCTATCCTCCTCCCCGGCCTCTCCCCCCTCAACCCCTTCAACAACTCCTCGACTCCGCTCCCCCTTCCCCTACCCATGCCCTCCTCCCTCTACCCCATCGCGCTCCTCTCCGGCGGAGGCTACAGCTTTCAGATCATTGTCGTCAGCCCCGCCGACAGCCTCGTCTCTCAGATCTACTGCACCCGCCACGATCGCTGGGTTCTCTCCGGTGAGCTTCCCGCAGGTTCCATCTTCTCGGCAATGCCGTCTTCTTCGATGGCTTGGTGTATGTGTTGGTTCATGGGCCTGATTGGGTATTGACGTTTGATTTGGCCACTGGAAAGTGGGGGATGTGGGTGGCTGCGCTGCCTAGGGCTCTGATTTGCGCGCATTTGGTGGTGGTTGCGGGGGTTGAGGAGGGTAGGGCGATTGGTGAGGATTGGAGGTTGGGAGTTGAAGAATGGGAGAGGGGAGTGGGGCTTGGTGAGGTTTATGGCGGACGACGGGTTCGGGGAGTTTAGCGGGGGAGGGAGGATCGAGCATTGTGATGTCTGTCAGAGGAGTGGGACTGTTTGTTTCTATAATCGTGTGGGGGATCCTGTGGTGATGTGGGATTTGGTGGATTGGGGGTGGTGGCGACTGGTGGAGTGCCCGGTGCCGGCGGAGCAGCAATGCTGGATGGGGCAGGCCATGGAGCCGGAAGCTGAGTTGCTGCTGTGATTCAGGGGCAAGGTTAGCCCTCGGCACTACTTCTTTTGGCATTATGAATTGGCTTTAGTCTTGCAGTCTCTATGATTTGAGTTTGAATTTGTCTGTCAAATTGTAGAATTGAAATTGGTAGAATCATATTCGTGTATTATACTCATGGATGAGTTTGAAAGATAAAAAAACTTGTCATGCTATTATGTTTTGGTGGCCTTGTCTATATTCTTGTTTTCCTTCATGAAATGAATCTTCATATAACTTCATCTTGAAATTTTGGAAGTGGTTGTTGTGCTTTCCATAGTTTCCTTCATATTGTGTAATTTGCATTGGCACTGTTAATGCCCACAAACTTAATCCTTCATATTTCCTAAATTTTCGTGTGCCATACTTTGCACTCCTGAGTTGTGACTCTGGGTAAGCTCACGACATCATCTCTCTGCCCTCCCATTACCTGTGCAATTTACACTGGACACTCTTAAGTCTGCTCAACTTTTTGGTCTTTTTTGACAATATACAGATAATTGAGCGACGAGGGCATTGCTTTCGGCAGGACAATGGCAGCGCAAGGAGTCAAATCAAGGATCTTATCTGCGATGGTTGTTTTGGGACTGAATTGTCTTGTCGAGGCAATTCATGGAGATTTTCGTAATGGCAAGGAGATTAAACTGACAAGTCTTTGGAAAAGAATGGTATTTGGGTTAACTCTGGACACTCTGATCTTTGTATTGTCTTAAATATATAAATTATTTTTGTGTATAAACCACCATCTTAATCCTCGTGGATTTTTGCTTGCTCTCACTCAATGGATAACGGAGCGGCGAATTCAACCTAAATGTATGAAACATATCCTCAAGATGATGGTCATCACCCAAATATCACATTGCAAGTGCTTTGCTATCTTGTTGCATTAAAATGCCAGTCAATACTCAAAAAGAATTATAAATCTAACAAAAAAAAATATATCAAATATCCTTTTCAATTCTGAAAAAACAAATATTCGCGGCAAACCACTACTTGTAATTAATCGGATCACACGTATATCATTCCACGTTGAAGGCAAACCAAGTAAAGGAAAAAAAAAAGGGAAGACAAGAAGAATGGAAATCACCTGCATAGAAGGCGTGGGGAATCTCGGTGCAGCGACGGCGGCATCAACAATGGCGTGTACAGCGTCCCCATGCATTGTACTCGTCCCTGAATCACCATCTGCGGCGTGTACAGCGTGTTAAGCTGAAGCGACGCGACGAACGCCTTCTGCCGCAACATCCAGACGCTGGACCCGAAGGGGTCCTTCCATCCCCGGTAATCCCAGTAGTCCACATGCTAAACCAGGACTGCCACGGGGACCTCCGGCCCAAGGTCACCGCGTCCCAGCCGGGTGGCGACGACTTCGGCCTCCGGAGATTTGCCGCATACCTGCGACGAGAAGAGCTCGACGAGGATGGCACCGCCCCGGCGCTGCTCCTCGGCTGTCGGGTCGTCCGTGGCGAGGGATGGATCTCGCCGGACGATTTTCGGCGGCGGGGGTGTGTGTTGGGGCGCAGAGGTCGGAAGAAAGGGAGCAAAGGATTCGATCGAGAGGAACGATAACTGGAGGGAATCGATCCTGGGGGTGGTGATGACTAATGGTTGTAGTGCTTTTTGAGAACATAAAATAGAATGGAGTCACATAGGGGGTTTAAAAGGTAAGTAAAACATATGGAGATTTAAAATACGGATAGCGGAGGGGAGAGTAACGGGGCCGGGGCGACGGGAACCCCAGCTCCATATGTGTCTGTTTTGTCTCTTCGTCTGATAAAATGTTGGAATGGCTTTCCCACAAAGATTCAATCTTGACCACTTGATGTATAAAATGAGAATCTCGAGGCATTTGCAAGTGAATGGTGAAATGGTTGGACAGTCGGTCTGGTTAGGAGGTGGGCGGCAACGTCCAATGTGGTCACTTGACCGACGCGGCTTCATCTGGAAAGGCGAATCAACCCGTCAATATCCGAATCCGGTACATATCGGATTCGGGTACCGGTCCGATGACTTAATAGTTAATACCCGAACCAAGTCATTACTGTCGGTGCTCCCCATTCCTCCTCTCCCGCTCCCAGCCCTCTTTTCTCCTCTTGAGGATGTCGGCTCTCCCAGCTCCCGGACCTCCTCCTCCCCCCTTCCACCCCCCCTCAAGAAGCAATCGGCGCCGCTCCCGGCCCTCTTTCTCCTCTTGAGGCTGTCGGCTCTCCCGGCTCCCGGAACTCTTCCCCCCCACCCCCCCCACTTCAAAGCAATCGGCGCCCATGGATGTCCCGCACTCCTCCTGTCCCCGCACTCCTCCTCCTGAAGCGTTCTGTTCCGACGATGGAAGGAGTTTAGGGTTTTTCAGGTAACGCTCTTCGCTGATTTCGATGGCGATGATCTGCAATAGTTTAAGGTTTTTTGGTTATTTTGATCTTCGTAGTGATGATCTGTGCTTTTTTAGGGTTTTTGTGGTTCTTTTTGTCTGTTTTTTTCCGGAGGTTGTTGGCATCGGATCTTTCTTCGTTCTTCGATTAG